>CANYCX011883568.1:0-10880 GCA_948193385.1 Breynia disticha f. nivosa | reverse complement strand
CATGTTCTTTCAAAAGAATACCCACTAACTACTCAATTAACTTCCAAATGTGTTATTTTTGAATTGGTTTCATTAGGAGTATCATCCATGTAAAAATCCTTTTTTTTTTCATTTTCTATTTTTTCCTTTTTATAATAAACTTCTAAATTTTATAAAAAAATAATCATTATTTTATCAATTATTTTTATTAAATTATATAATTTATATAATAAAATTATTTTTATTGAGTCACATATTTCTGTTGGCATCCCTTTTTTTAAATTTAACAAATACTAGTTTTTAAAAATTAACCAAGTTATCAACTTTAATTATTATATCAAAATATACTCTTTCAAAAAAAATTTATTTAACTAATTTACTTCAAAAATAAATATCTATAAGCTATTAAAAAACAAAAAATTAATTTTTAAATTAAACACTATAATAGAAAATATGAAATTTTTATTTGGATGAAATATGTAAAAGTCCCAATAAATTTTGTTATTCCCAATAAATTTTTCTATTTTTAATACATATTTAAATATTTGATTAATTTGATTAATGTAGAACGAAGATTTCGTTAGTGCTTTATCTTTAATATCAGGTGTATATTTATTATTTTATTAAATAAAATTTTAATTATTTTTATAATTTTATTTTTATTTTAAATAACAATAAAATTTGACTATTATTTATAAATAAATGGAGTAATATTTTTCCTTTTATTTTTTTGTAATTTGGTAGCGCCCAAGTGTTGAATTGCTTGCAAAGTCTCATTTTACAACCGTGGCTGCGTCAATCAACGAACCACGAATTTCCACGTGTTTGATTTTAGGCTAACATGATGCGACAAAAAAAATATAAATTAATTTTTTAATATTTATAGTCTCTTCAGCACGGCAAAATTAGCAAACCCTTCGAAAATATTTTTGAAATGTATTCCGACTTTATCTTAAGCATTTCATATCTTGATCGAAAATTATCTCACCAATATTTTACAAGCATTAATTTAACAAACACTACCTAAAATGACAATGTGCGCCTCTATTTTGCAAACCTTGGCCATTTAATATATACTTAGTTCGTTCCTTAATGTTTGTCAGATTGACTTTTTTTCACATAAATTAAAAAAATAACAAATAAAGTATAAAATGACTTATTTACCATTCTAAATAAAGTAAGTGTTGAAAAAAAGAATAAAGAAATAAGAATTAATTAGAATGATTGAGAGATATTTTAGACAAACCAGTGATAAAATTGATAAACTTCAAGGAACAAAGGTTTATAAAAAAAACAAAGGGAGTAATATTTTTATATTAGTTGTTTTAATATATAAAAATTATCTTTTATGTATATTATTTATTGTCTAAAAATTATTTTTATTATTTACAAATTAATGATATTCTTATCTTTTTTAATACAAATTTATTCATCTAAATTTTTATTATCCAATTAAAATGACTCATTAAATAATAACGCTATATAAAACTATAATAATTACCACTTATAATTAAATTAATTATTTATAATAACATTAATACTTATATCCGTCTCAAACTGATTTATTTCGAGTTCAACTAATGTTAAACGGATCGGACAACCGCAGATACCGAACAATGGAAACAAACCAACAAATTCTAACATGAGTTTACGGAAATTACCACTTGCGGCGTTCAAACTGTGCCGTAGATACACAGGAAACTTTCATGCATCCCTACTTTAACACGTTCATATAAACTCCAAAACAACCTAACAGACACAATATTCAACCACGTGGCTACACAAATCCAGCCCCCAACTCCTAGAAACCGTCCACCTTCATTTGGCAAGTGTCCGGTAAGTGGAATAACTCTCTTCGATTGCTCTGATACTTCTCCAATGACTAGTTAGTTACTTGGTTTGAAGCCCTTAACCCTTGTTTTCTTGGAACGTTTTCCACCTAATAAATATTGTCTGGTCACAGCTTTTTACTTCATATAATACCCAACTTTGATGCCTGTTAACCCTTGTTCCTTCAAAGCTGCAAATTCCAAACTCTTTTGTTCATGATTCTTTATCTTGGATTATACAATTTCTGTTTTTGTTAAATACCCTTTTTAGATTTCTTGTTTTTCTTAATTGGGTATCTTTTAGTTTACTGAGATTCTCAAGGTTTGTTTGTGCTGTTGTGATTTGTTTGTGAAGCTGAGGAGGGAAATGATGGGAGCTTTATCTGTGGTTGGTTCATCTGTTGTGGACTCTCCTACAAGTCCATGTTTGTGCTTGGATTCATTGTCAACAACTAATATGAGTTTAAAAAATGGGAGTGGAGAGTTGGTTTTGCAGAAGAATTCAATGAAGAGGAAGCAGTTTGGAAAAAATGGGTCATTGGAATTGGGAAGCTCTTTTGTGGATTCATGGCAGGATTGGAGGTTGCCATCGAAAGCTCTTTCAAGTATTGTTGGTAAAAGTTCAAGGAAGCAGAGAAAGAATGGGAGATTCGTGGTTGTGAATGATCTTGGTGGACAATACGAAGAAGGTTTTGCAGATGTGAAAAGGGTAACAAACTTTGTTCTCTTTAATTCCATTCTCAGTTGTGTTTGATCACATTTTGTTTGATCTAAATCTCTGTTTCTGCAGCAAATACTCAATTATTTCACGTACAAAGCCACTAAGACTGTTCTTCACCAGCTATATGAGATGAATCCAACGCAATATAGGTGGTTTTATGAGTAAGTTAATCGTCAACTGAGCCAGCTTTTAGCCTGTTTATCACATGAATCTGTGAAAATCCAGTCTGAATTCTCGTTATTTCCTCATCTTGTTGACAGTTTTGTTGCTTCAAACAAGCCTGGAGATGGCAAACGATTCTTGCAATCCCTTGTCAAGGTATCAAACCAAAGAAAGTTGCCGTAAATTCAGTATCATATAATGGAACCAAGAGTTTAACATGTTCATTTTCATCAATAACAGGAAAGGCAGGACCTTGCCGAAAGAGTAATGGTAACACGCCTGCATTTGTATGGAAAATGGGTTAAGGTAACAGAACTGCTGCAACTGTTCTGACAGAAAGCTTACATTCTTATTTTCATGTCGTAATCTTTGTTCTGTTCTGCAGAAATGTGATCATGCTGAAATGTACCAATTCATCTCTGATGAGAACTTGGAGCTGATGCGTGAAAGGCTTATGGAGACTGTGATATGGCCTTCTGATGACACAAACACAGGAATATTTGGCTAAAAAGACCCATGTGTTTTTGGCTATTGATTCTGCTGTTGTTTGTAGTGTAGGAATGTTAAGAATCTGAACTTCAAAGTTCATTTCTGTTATTTTTCATGAGTTTTGATAAGATTTGGATACTGTATAAGAACAGAACACAAGTGAAATACAATTCACAAAATTGATAAATGGTACATGTCACAGGTTTTATAGTGGTATATGAATCTAATGCACCTTTCAAGTTTACTCAGCATATTACAAAATGATGGTACATGCAAAGTTTGTAGATTATACATGGCAAAATTAAAATTTGAAGGTGACCTGATCTGATCAAGAAGGTTTCTACACAGCTCAACTGGGACAAGAAATGAAGCATCCATGTCATTGACATATCTGCAAAAGGAATGAAAGAGCAAAATATATCAGTTGGCTTTCAAGACTTGTTTTCCAGAGAGAAGGCAAGCGTAAACAGACTCCTTTGGTCATCAAATTTTAGGAAGGAGTCAGATTGATCCACAAACTAAGGGTAGGGAGTCTTAAAGAGACTTGACAAGCCAGTAGGTTGGACTCTGTATGTCTCCTCTAGAGGCTAGGGCCGCTACAAACGTAGGGATCGAACCCACACCCTTAGTGTGCAGTTCGACCTCTTGACCGTTGAACCCACGGACGAAGGGTTTAAGCCTAAACAGACTGAATAAATAGAAACTGAACAAAATAATGCAAATTATACAATGAGAATACCAGTGTTTAGAGAGACAGTCTAAAAAGTAAATCAAAGAAGGAAAGCTTCTACAAGAACACTGAACATACCTTAAAAAAAGATCAAGACAGGGCAAAACTGTAAATTCTGTTTTCTCCCTTTTCACTATTCTTGAATGATAAAAAAATCACACTAGTCCGCCATCGACAGCCATTGATTGCGTAAGCACTGTTCTTACACGAAGCTGCGTGAAATGAAAAAAAATGGTTAGCAAATCTATATATGAAGGGGTAAAAGGATGATTCAACTTCAGGTATAAACTTTACGACCTTCACATCCAGGCAAGGGTCGTTAACCATGTTCCTGATTTGAGATACTATGCCAGCGCTTCTTAGTTTTACTAGCCGATCAGGAGTACTAGAACAAGACGAAAACAAAAGATTTACGACCGCCCAAACAGTGGCTGTGCGTAAATCACTGTTGTTACTCTGCAGAAAATTAATTATGAAAGAGTGGGCTTGATTGTTCCCTTGTGGAAGAATTTGGTGCACAACTGCTTCCTTGTGAAACTCATTCCCACTAGCTACATTACCAAGCAGGTACATACCCTATAAAACACAATTTTGGCAATTTCTCATCAGTCCATATTACCGAGTAAACTGTATTTAAGATCTGAGGAAAATCGTCGTAAGAATACCGCATGCGAATTCCCAAGCATCTCAATAAAAATTACCTGGATTCCAACCTCAGTTTTGACAGCACTTTGTAATAGCCTTCCAACAGCATTTAAGATAGCGCCATCTTCAGCAAACACGTACTCAACTGAATCAATACATCCATCAATAAGATTTCGAACAAGAGCTAGAGCTTGCTCTTGAACACATGGCTCAGGATCTGCAGTGCAAATGTAAATGAGCATGAGCTTATGCTTCAAACTCAAGTGTGACGATGCTGAATTGGCAATTGTAAAATGAGATTATTACCACATATCAGGGTAGCTATTAGGGAAGGAGTGAGCTCCTGAAAAACACCTTCTTTGCACTTATCATCTTCCAAAAACATCATATTCTTCAAAGAACAAAGTGCACTCGACCGTACTGCTGAATCCATTGATTTTGATAAACGAACAAGCTGTTTTACTCCTCCATATTTTACAAATGTCGACTTGTGTTTGGTAAAATCAACTAATATATTACTAATAACACCAAGAGCAGCAACCTGCAGAATAGTGTACTTACTAGAATTAGCTATGTATTCATCTTTAATATATTTTCCAATATTATCATAAGAATGCAGATACAAATATTCTAGGTAGTCCAATATTACAAACAAATGGCCATTCGTTACAATACAGTGAAACCCAAAAATAATACCTTTAAAATTACTAAATGATTGAGAAGAACTAAAAAATTTGATCCTATGTAATAAACTCATATGTTTCACATGCAGTTAACCTTGTGGATAATCATGATAAATAAGTAAATACCTGAACAGACACCAAAGAGTCATCTAAAAGCTGGAGCAATGGAATAACAAGCGTTTCGTTCATAAAATAACCTGCACACAAGTTCTGAATGAAACCATATCAGCCAAAATGCAGTAACATGAACTTGGAAATCACGATCCTGGGATAGTGTTCCAAACCTTGATTGAACGAGCTATGCTTCTTATGCAAAGACAAGCCGCAATGCGCACATCAGCACAGTCATGGCTGAGGGCATCTACGGCCACATTTTGAAGCTACACATATTTCAAAGACCATATTAGAAGTTACAAGTTAATAGAACAGAGAACACTAACAAAGTAAGTTGCTTTGTTGCTCATTTCAATATGTGCACTAAAAAACAATGAACGGCAGAAACCTTTAATGATAGGAATTTGGACCGGCAGCACTCCAACTTTGAGCACAAATCAGCCAATGCAAGCAAAACACCTTGTAACCGCTTTGGAGACAACTGACCGCTTTGCAAACAGTCGTGGAATCTATCAATAGCATTAGCCTCAAAAGCTAGTTTCTGCAGATCCTCCTTTTCGGCAATCAAATTAGAAAAAACAAAGGGAACTTCATCTCCAACTTGACCAGGATCATCAAGAAGCACAATTAATAAATTCACCAGTTTATTAACAATCCCTATCTCTTGTACATATGCTGAAGAATTATTCCTTACAAGTACCAAACATGTACAAGCAAGCAACTGAGTTCTTACAAACCTATCTTTTGTCAACTCAACCAACAAACGCAATGCTCTTCCATTCTGTATTCCCACAAATTTCGAAATGACATCTGGACTATTCCTAAAAACTGCCGCCAATGCCTCCAAACTAGCATCCCTTTGGCTCAAAGAGCCATCAAGGAGATTAATGAGTTTCACTAGAACACCTGCATCACACAAAGCGCTCTGCTCCATAACCGTCTCACACGAATGTGTTATTATACAAGCACCAAGCCCTGCCACATTCTCACTCTCACTGTTCAACAATGAGACAATAAATTCCATGTTTTTCTCCTTCAAAAACTCAAATTTCGGAGCCAATTTCGATTGATAAATCATTCTTAAAGCACGAGCCGCCGCATCCACCACCTAAGCATTAACGGAATCTGACATTCAGCATTTAGAACCAAACTACTTCCTCAAACAAATACAATCAAACTTGATAGCTTTCTACAAGAAGATAAAAGTTTTGAATAAAGTAGCAATAAAATCAACATTGTCAATATCCAAATTTAGCATTCAAAACGAAACTAAATTATCAAACAAAACTGAAGAAGTTAACTACTTTCCACAACCGAAATTCAGCGTTCACAATAGAACTACCAGAACAAATAATTGAAGCAGTTAACAACTTTCCATATCCAAATTCAGCATTCAAAAGCAACCTACTTACTAAAAAACTAACAAGTTTAAAAACTTTCTACAAATCAATAGAAAAAATTCAAGTAAAAAAATAGCTATATCAAAACTTCTTCATTCAAAACCAAATAACTAAAAAATTGAACAACTTTCCGCAATTCTAAACCAAACCCACCAAAAGTTAAACGCCTTCCAACAAAAAGATTGATACTTCAACAAAAAAAGAACAAACCTTTGGGCAGGAGTAATCCAAGAGCTGAACAAGCCGAGAGAAAGAGCCAGCTTGAAGAACAGCTGTAACGCCCGGATCAAAGCCACAAGCAAAGCTCCCAAGAGCAGCAGCCGATTGAATAAGAATGCTATTGGTGAGATCATCAAGTGGCAATGTTTGTTGGAGGATAGAGGAAATAATAGGAACAGCACCAAGTTTGAGAAAAGAGAGTTTCTTGGTTTTGTTGCCAATGATTTGGTTCTTCAGCTCACGGAGAGAGGTTAGTCGGGTGTGTGGGTCCGGAGAGGAGAGGAGGGCGATGAGATGTGCGGGTAAACGGGTCGGGTTTGAGGGAGTTGGCATTGTGGAGGTCCTCGAATAAAGGTGAAAAGAGAGAGAGAGAGAGTGGGTTTGGTTTTGTTTGCATTAGAAAGGGAACATTGCGATGAATTTTTCGAACAAGTACTTTGGACCGGTGCGGGTTGATTTTGATTTGTCAGTTTCTTTCAAAATACAAATCTAATCTTTTTTTTTGTCTTATTCGATGTTTAATATTTTTATTGTAATTTAATTAAGGTGTTGATTAGTATACTAATTAATAGAAGTTTATGTATTACTAACAATGTTACATTAGAGTTGTATTGTAACATTAAATTGTAATCTTTAATATTATTAATTCGAAATGACATCATTTTATTACGATAACTGAGAATAAATTATTCAAATAACTCATAAACTAACTAGAATTATAGTGTAAACGTTAAGTATCAAATTGGAAAAAAAAAGTATCAAATTGGACCTAAAAATTAAACTATAGTGCAACTAAAAATGATGTCGTTTTTTTACATACCAATTCTGCTAGGGATGTCCAAAGTTTGGTTAACCAACTGAACCGACTGATAATCGACCGAAAAAATTCGGTTCGATTCGGTTAACTTAGAAGTTCGGTCGGTTCGGTTAAAATTATAAAGTTCGGTTGATCAGTTGGTTCGGTGAAAAACAGATAACCGACCAATTAACCGTAATTAATATTTATTTATTTAAATATATTTATTTTTATGTATAATTTAAGAAAAAAATCTTATAATTTATAGTTCAATGTATTTTTAGTGTATATAAATTTTAATTAATATAGGTTTTCTCTAAAATTAACAAAAATCTTATTTTTTTTTTCAAAATTTACATATAAAAATTATTTTTATTTTAGTAGAAAAAAGTTCGGTTAATTCGGTCAGTTGACCGAACCGACCGAAAAAATAATGGTTAATTCGGTTCGGATAAATTTCTTTTTTCGGTCGGTTCGGTTAATTTTTTTCCAAAAATTCGGTTAATAGTTAATTCGGTCGGTTAACCAAAATCGACTGTATTAACCGTTTGGACACCCCTAAATTCTGCAACTAAAAAATCGATTCTACCATATTTTTTAAGGTCCAATTCTACAATTAAAAATGAGATTCTGTAATATTTTTACGTACCAAAGACTATAACTTGAATTATAGTACAAACATTAATTATCAAATTGGACCAAAAAAAATTAAACTTAATATTATATTTTGAACAAAGCCCAAAATTGAACTTTATCCAAAAAAAATCAAATCATCAATTCATGATTTATTGTTAGTAAAAACTGGAACCATGTCATGAACTAACTAGTTCAGATAGCTCGATTCCAATTTTGATTTACTAATTTGATTTTTTCAAATTTATTAAGATGTATCCCTAATCGATTTTTAACGCAATTGCATATTCAGAATTTGTACTCGATACCACTAATTAAACTAATACAATCTCAGCCAAGTTGGGCTAGCTCAGCTGGTAAGTGGGGATCCCAGGATTTCTCTCGGACCATCGTATTTGAGTTCGAGTCCTGCCCTCACTTGTTGGTGGGAGTAAAATCCCCAGTGTCCTCTTGGTGGTTACACGTCCGGAAGGAGATCCCTTCGGCTCATGGGTCACGAACGGTTAAGAGCCTACCTATGAGTTGGCCTTCTTGCAGGCCCTTCTGGGTGCTCCGGCGCTTGGGTGGATCCCCTGCTAGGCATTCGCTCCCTGACCGGGTTGCTTGGTGGTTTGAGCTCCCCTTGTACCCATTTTAAACACAAAAAAAAAAAACTAAAACAATCTCACGTCAAATTATCTACGTGCACGTGTCCCATACTATCTTTTGTTCTAAGGTTTCGTGCTCTGTCCCAACTATTTTTATCGAAACTTTATTACGAATTTCTCAATATATGAGATTTTTTTTAATATTTCTTGAACTTATTTTATCATTATTTTGGATTTTGTTCTTTTTTTTATTGTTGATATTTTAATTTATTTATATGTGTATTAAATTCCATAAATGCATCATTCACTTGAAATTTTATTTTTAAAAAAAACATATCTTTTGAAAAAAAACATTGCATTTAATTCTGTTTTCAAATTTCTAAAAAAAAATTTTGCACTAAAAAATAATGTGCTAAATGTTTTTGTAACAATGTTATACACCTTTTTATCGTTTTCGTTAAGAAAACTTTCGCACACAGAATTGAAGTATATTTTTAATCTACGTGCGAATGAGAAGATTTAGAATGTGGATTCGTAATGTCTAAAAGTTTTTTATTTTTAAATTATAGACCGACTAAACGCTAAACTAAATTACGCTAAACTATGAAAAATAGTAAAGAAAATAAATGCGTGAAAATTAACTAAAGTAAAATACTTGAAATAGATTAAATTGATCAAAGTAAAATTACAAGGTAAATAAAAGGCTCATACTAGATGTCTCTTAGATGATTGACTTGTTATTCGCAAGCGATCGTTCGACCGAATTTAAAGTAAACAAGTTCTAAAACTAGGTGCTACTCTTAAGGAAACTTGAAAATAAAACAAAGAATGAAGTGCGGTGTCTTTTTCTCTATTCAAAGCTTCCTATATTTATAGACAACGGGGGCAATTATCATCATCGAGCAATTTTTCTCCATTTCGTCTTTTCTCTCACTTCACGTATATCTTCAACAAAACTAACAACTTATATTCATGACATTTGGGCGAACATTTTATTTACACAGTTGTTCGACAAGTACAAAATTCAACAGCTTCTAATTAAAATCAAAACTCGTGTTCGCTTTGTCCTGCTGCTTCTACGTCAGCTACAACTTAAAATCCTCATATCTTCTCGCTCGCTCATACTATTTTATTTCAGTTACTTGAAGACAACCGGTCTATTTATAATTCCAAAAAGTAATTATTTGAAAATATCAATTTATGGAGGAAAAAAAAACGACGAAGGTTTAATTTTTTTATGTGTTCTGTTTTTCTGTATTCTTTGTAAATTATTTTTAGGCAACTTGAAGACATATTAGGATTTAGCTCTTGTATTTTTTGCCGACCCCAACGCAAATCGAACAAAAAAAAGATTTCAATTTGCATTGAATACTCGAACTTATTTTTAAATTCGACTCTATTTCTTTAAAAAATCAAATGATTTTTGTCATTGATTTAAAATGATCAACAATCAAAATTATTACAATTATAATATTATAGTTGGATCCCTAAAAAAGGTGAAATATGATTTTAGTGGAATTTAATATGTTCTTTAAATAGGTTATTGAGTTGGAATATGAATGTTTTATATAATAACACATATTATATCATATTAATTAACTAATACTTAATGCGAAAATTAAACGGAAAATCGACAAACCTGGAAATCTGTTTCTAATACAGCGGAAGTGAATCGTAACCATGTTGAGAGCATCCGATTCCACAGGCATTTGCACATCGAGAATCGGACGGAATGTCGCCCCCGAAAATCACGTCGGAAATAATCCGATCAAACAAAATCAAGAGAGAGAATTTTTCCTATTTTCTCCGTGCGAGAAAACAGAATGACAAGCATTGAAATGAGGGAGGAGAACTCTTATTTATAGAATTCTAGATACCTATTGGTGATTTGAT
>CANYCX011882368.1:0-11881 GCA_948193385.1 Breynia disticha f. nivosa | reverse complement strand
TCTTTGAAAATACTGAAATTTAAGAATATGGAGGAACTGTATGAATGGTCCAACTACAACATTGATGAAGGTAGTGGACATGTATTTCCTAAGTTGAAGCAACTTCAGCTAGAGAATTGTCCAAAACTGGAAGTATGCAGATTCTCATTTCCGAAACTTGATGATTTAGTAATCGACGGATGTAAAGAAGTGGTTTTGAGAAGTATATCCAACCTCGCATCCCTCACAAAGCTGGAAATCGCAAGGATTTCAGGTCTTGAGAGTTTGAATGGAGCATTTTTAGAAGCCTTAGGGTCACTCGAGGAGATGGAAGTTCGTTCTTGTGCTGAACTAAAGCATCTGTGGGAAGATGAATTTAATGTGGAGAGGCTCGGGTGTTTGAAGACATTGATGATTTGTAGGTGTGAGAAATTGGTGCGGTTGGTGGAAGATGATGAAGGGAATTTTCCTCATCTTCAACATTTAGATGTAAGGAACTGTGGCAAGTTGGAGAAGCTACCAAAACAGCTACATAGTGTGAAGAGAGTGCACGTATGGTATTGTGGTTCCTTAGTGAATCTACCAGAGGGAACTATAGTGGATTACAACGACAATTCTAATAATGTGCAGAAGTCACAAATTGAGAGTTTGGTCATATATGAATGTAACACACTCTTTCTTCCCTCAAATTTAGGTTTTCCTGCTTCGCTGAAGAGTTTTTGGATTAGTAGTAGCCCAGTAGAAGCACAATTGATTAGGTTCCTCCAATTTCAAAATGCCCTCTCTCATCTCACTTACTTGACCATAGCAAATTGTCCGAATTTAGAGTCATTCCCAGATGTGGCACCACCCATCACCACCCTTTTGGAATTGCGTTTGAGGAAGTGTGAGAAGTTGAGGTCACTTCCTAATCATCTTAACCAATTCACATCTCTTCAGACTCTGGAATTGTATGACTGCCCACAAGTAGCTTCCTTTCCAGGAGGCGGCCTGCCCACAAAGTTAAATCTACTTATCATAAGTTATTGCGATAAACTGGAGAGGAAGGAGATATTAGAGCAGAGTCTCAACTCGCTCGGTTGTCTTACACTACTGAGAATAGAAGTTGGAGGAGGTATGGATGATGTCAGTTCCTTTCCACATCATTCACTGCTGCTTCCCACTTCATTAACCCGTCTCCATATCAGTGGATTTCAAAATCTGAAATCAATATCTAGTGGGATCCAAACACTCACCTCTCTTGAAGAATTATTTATTGCGGGATGCCCTCGACTCAAATCGCTGCCAATATTATGCCTCCCATCATCGCTTGGACACCTGCATATTCGGGAATGTCCACTTCTATTGAGAAAAGGGGAAGGGGATTTTAGGCTCCTTGTTGCTTCTATTCCCTTATTTGAGTTCCATGATTCTGACTTTCGATGTTATACGTGTAAGCGCAGTAAACCAGAGAGATTGCAGAAATAAATGTGAGAATCATTTCAAACATTAGAATGTTTTTTTTCAATCGACTTCTTTATGGTGATGAGTTTATCGTGAAGAGCAATATTGTTGAATTCTTGGCAGCATGTTATTGAATGCGATACAGTTGATATGTGCAGATTATGATGTGGGAGCTGAACCAGCTAGTTATAAGAAGCGGCATCAGACGATGGAGCCCATGGAGAACAGACTAAACTCGAGGGAGATTTTGAATCCATCATCGTCACATCATCAGATAACATTTGTCCAGTATCTATTTCTTGAAAATGAAGATCTATTTCTTTCTTCTGATCTGATGTTCAATGTCTAATATTACTAACCTTGTGGCCATATTTTGAAAAATGAAGCAATTTCTTCGTCTGCTTGTGGTCATATTTTGAATTTATGGTATGGGGAAGGTCACCTGCTTTCGTGTACATTTGACACCCAAATTGTTGATATGAATTTTTCAAATGCTAAATAGAAAACAAATGTTAATGGTTTTTTTATAGGTACTCCAAGGAAGTCATAGGAATTCCTGAGTGTAAAAACTATTAAAGTACCAGTCAGAAATAAGGCCACTTTGGGATGATCATGTCGCCGAATTTCAGCGTCAGGAATAAATCATGTGCCTTGAAAGAATTGGTAGTCGCACAAGAGGCGGAAAAGAGAGAAGCTTCAACAAGAAGTTAAGGTCGAATTACAACTACTCATTATATGAACACATAATTAGAACACAATCAATGATGGCTCAGCAACTCCTGCCAACACCATGGGAGTTGATGATCATGAACAATTATCTAATCTTTGTTTTTCTTCTCATTTTACCTAAACATCAAAAATCCCAAACCAACAAACACAAGTTTAAGTCAAAAAAATAAATAACTACTATCATCTGAAAACTGTTTTCTGCTATACTGATACAAGTTGGATCACTCTACCCTTCAGCACGCATAGACAAAAGATTCGAGCCAGGTATCTGCAGTAGTAAGTATCAATATTCCACTGAGATCAAAGGAGATGACGTTACCATTAGAACCAAAAAGCTGCTGATCAAACCCCTACTTGCATATACAGAACAATAATAGCTTCAAAACAGCAGACGATCCTCGGTTCGCCAGTCACCTTGGATCAAGAAGGCAAAACCAAGATGCATATTCAAGGTTAACATCTAGACAATTGTGAGACGCTCATAAACTCCGGTAATCTATAACGGTAACTTCATCATCTGGAGCATCCAAGTCTTGATAGCTGTACAAAATTTCAGAGCAAATAATCAGTGCAATCCCTTAAAATAAAGCAATTCACAAGTCAATTCACCTAACTTGAATTCTCTGATAAAGCTTAAACATAAAAAACTACATCAGGGACATCCAGATCAGGCAAGGTGACCTAAGAAGGCTGACTCAGCTAAACAAGACTTGCTCAAACTCAATAGAAGATCAATGGAAAAAATACGTAACGAGTCACAATCCTGGTTTAGACAATCCAAGTTTTAACAATTGAAGCAACTCTAATAAAAGATCAAAGCATATTCGAGTTTATATTATTATCAAGAATAAATACTCAAGGCAAATAACAGCAAAACTAACATGCCAGGAACAGGCCAGGTTCTCTTGTATCTTTGAATTAATCTGTAGAAATTAAATCATGCTCCCCCTTGGAGTCATTTCATAAATTACTTTTCCCAGAAACTGCTAAGAGTAGGCTAGACCGTGTGGCGAAGACAATAAAGTTACCTGCGTAGACGCCGAGGATCCTGGCGAAAAGCTTGAGGTAGAAGAATTGGAGCTGGTCCTCCTAACTGGGGTCCCGGTATTCCATTTCTAGCGCCACCTTCAAATGGAGGACCACCTTGCTCTCTAAACATCCGCATTGCAACTTCAGGAGGAGCAGGAACAAAAGGTCCCAACGGACTGCAAATGAGCAAAATAAGTATGTTTCCACCAGAATGAAGTAACAAAAAATGTGTGCCTAGAGACAATGAACTATGACCCCTATAAAAGCCCAAACTTACCCAGCGCCAGGAACAGGCATGAGCACTGGCGGAGGAGGAATATCTGAGGGGAAAGCAGGTACAGGCATGCCTTGTCCTCCAAAGGCATCATACAGTGACTCATCATTATTCCCTCCTTCAGGACCATCATTTGACTGAAAGTCACCAGATTGTGGATTTTCAGACCTATTATATCTTTCGCCTCCATTTATCCTGTTGTCACGGTCCCTACGAATGCCGCGCTCATCCTTCAATCTATCTGGACCAAGCTTACGTCTTTGTGGTTTATCCCTCTGTAGAGAAGAAAAGAGAGTAAGGAAAATAACAAAGGTCACATAAGTCAACAAATATTTTCAAGAAATCGATAACAAAAGGCTACCAAGTCATTACCCAGAGGGTAGAATGGTGACACAGCTAATTCTCAATTACAAAGCCCCATTTCACTTCAGGATCATGGAAAGAATTCAAAATTGTGCTTAAACTTTTAATGCAACTAATTTCTATTTGAAAAAAAATCAAAAAATTCACAACACATACACCCTGTTTTGAAGTGAAGCAATCATGGGATTTAACATTAAAGTGATTTCGAATATGGCACATAATGATTTAAAAACCAAAAAAAAATCACGATATTGCATGATATATTCAAATTGCTAAGTTGACCAAACATATAATGATTTTTCCTATCTGCTTTAAAATTTCAAACTCCAACAAAATTAAATTCTTCAGCAGAGCTGGTAACCGTGAAAGAACAAGCTGACTTAGTTCAAATCTAACCATTCAAAAGTTGAAACTCCACCAACAAAATTAAACTTTTCATTTCTCACAATAGATCAATCTCATCAAGGTACCATGAGTGCACCCAAAAGTAAACAACTATCTATGAACCACATAGAAGCATTTTGCAAATAAATTTAAAAATAAACAATTTGCAATTAAACCGAGGCATTTCTCAAACTTCAAATGTTCCTATACTTCCTCTCCAACAGCTTAAAAAAGACAAATAAAGATCTAAAATTGAATTAATTTCGGTCCTTTCAGAGAGCATTGACCATTTTAGGATTCTTCAAAGATTCAACCAAAATACAAACAAAAAAGAAACACAAACATCCTGCTGTAAGCAGTTCAAATGACAATAATTCATATATATGTAGTCAAACATCAGTACCAAAGCTAAAGAAAGTACCTGAATGGGTTGCTGCATAACTGGTGTGCCACCAGGTGCGTCTGGATCACTGAAAATGGCCCAAAAGAAATCCTTACTCACAGGTCCAACGCAATAGCAAATGAAAAGAATACAGATCAAAGTAAAAATACTCACTTCATGTAGTTCTGAAAATACAGCTCCTCACGTACTTTGGAAGTGAGCTCCATCACAATTTCTGGATGTTTCAGTTTAAGATGTTTGTGCACAAATTCAGCAGCATGAAAGAGCTTTGTACAACCCTTGGCTCCACAACCATACTTCCAACCATATTTTTCATCCCTAATTTTCCGAACATAAGGATCCAGAGAATCAACTGCTGTAGCATCTATCTTCTCTTTAGCAGTCATTACTTCCAGAGGATCTTGGCCCCTCAACCTCTCTTGCCATCGTGAGTCAAGTTTCTTTTCCCATTCAGCTACACCATTGGTTTGATCAGAACTCTTTCCCTCAGTTCTAACATGCCTAAGACCCTTAACATCACTCGTCTCAATCATTCCATAGTAATCCAACCCATGAACACGCCAAAGATATGTTATAAGTGTATCCAGTAATTCAACACCCTCGAGACCCTTCACTGATGTCAAGCCTCTTATGATGACAACAGGGCCAGAGGAACTGCCATGTGATTTTTCTCTATTTGTTTTGTCAATATCAGATCCACCCAGAATGTTTTCCCCAATTCCTTTCTCAGAATCAAGTTTTCTCACCAGGGCCTGCGCTTGTTCAATGTCAGCATGTATTCTTCTAGGTTCTGAACTGACAGGGTGGGCCTTGGGAGCTGCTGATGACGCATCAAAATCTTTGGCCTGCATCCTACCATGTCGTCTTCTTTTGGCCCCAGTATCTGCCTCCTCATCAGAATTTGGATCGCTTGTCTGTCCTGATTTGTTTGATGAAGCATTGGCACTCGGACCTCTGGTAATTGACATGAATTTTTAATAGATATCATGGAGAAAAAAAGAAAGAACTGAACGGCAAGTTTGAATATATAAATATAGCTACACATCAACTTACAAATCCAGAGTTCCACTTTGCAAATCAAGAAGAAAATCCTTCGCAACTTTCTTGGCAAGTTCATTCCTCCTATTAAACATTTTAGAAATTAAATATTTGAACACCAAAGAAGTCATAGCAAAAAAGATGGGTGCCTTAAAACCATTCCAGGAATATAATTACCATAAAATACATTTAATACCATAAAATACATTTAATCATTCAAAACATAAGAGAAGCATACCTTTCAATGACAGCTACTAAATTGGTTGGATGGTATTCATCTTTCAACCTAAACGCACAAGTTCAAATCAGAAAAATTATACCAACAAAACGAGAATGTAAAACAAGCAAATCAAAGCAGCATCAAAACAACATGGAGATACACATAAGTAAAACAAACAGAGAATGAGAGCAAATACATAAGAATAGCAAAAGAAAATAAACTGGATGAGAGGTTGTATAAGCAAAACATAACAGAAATCAATAGAATGAGACATTAACATAAGCAAAGATCAGTACCATTCCTCAGCTTTATGAGCCTCGAAGAAAACTCGCTTCTGAGTTGTTATGTACTCTGACTTGTATTCTTGGTATCTGCAAAATTAGACAATGATGTGGCTTATTACTGACATCTTGTAAGTCTAGTCAGATGCTGTAGTGTAACAAGCCAATATCTGTGTACCTACGCTCAGCTTCAGATGGTAGAACATCATCTTCAAGCTCCTGAATAAATTGCTTATACGACATCAAACCTTCTCTGCAAAATGTATTATTTACCATGTTGGAATGACATAATTCTCAGTACACTAGATGATAGTTTGATGAAAGAAAGACAAGGATGCATCAATAACCAAATACATCATTATAATTGCGTGAGATTTTTCAAAGTTAAGAACAAAATTAAGCCTGAAATGACTTTCCCATTATAACCAAATATATCATTATAAACTACCAAACTACAAGTAAACTAGTAAAGTGACTGAAACAACAGATGCAGCCCATAATAACAATACCACCAAAAATATACTCGATAGTGCATAGTTTTCTCCAACGAAATAAAGAAATTAATGCAACATAGACAAAATACTTGAGATGAAATAATGATGATGTGTCAACCAAAAAAGATACACGACCCCACGAATAGGATATAAAGCTCACCTTTGCATGCCCATTGAGTTGGAAGAAACACCACGATTTGAGTCCCAATCTGTTAAGAAATAAGCTCCAGTTCATCACAAAGAAATAATGTGTGCAGAAAAATGTACTAAATAGTGCAATGAATTTCTAAATATTTCAAAGTTTTACATGAGTTGAAATAAATGCAATGGAGTGTCTTTGTAGTGGGAGTTACACAAGTGCTATGGCCATGATGAAGTATTTCTATTTTGACAGACCAAGCACACAAAATATAAATTGGAAGGAAGGAGAATGAAGAACGGAGGTGCCAAATCATTTTGGTAGTACTGCATAAAAAGAAAAGCTAGGTAACTCTTGATAGTTTTCCAGTCATTAAAAAGTGATGCAACGAAAACTGATAATTTAGCACAACATGAAAAGTTCTCAATATGACTTGCTCAATAAGAAACAGAATAAAAACTGTGCATTTGAGAAAAGCAAAAGGCCATCAACATCAAACTTTTATCAAAACATCTGATACAGGTTTTTATAGGGAAAAAAGTGTTAAGCCCACAGATAATGGAAATCCTAACATCATGCACAAGTTCATCTTCATCATGACACTTGATAATTATGAAATTAAAATCTTCTGAGAACACGAAGAGCAAGACATTTAATGTACGGATCATGTACCAGTATATAAAACTGATAAAGTTTTCTTTTGATTCTACAAATCCATATGTATTTCGATGTCTCATATTGAAGCACTGTCGCAAATGTATAATGCTACCTATTTCAAAGTTTACTTGGAGATGGCAAACTTGATATAGGGTGAACAACTAGATCACGCAGACAAATGATAGTAAAAACATATATGCATATATGACAAGAACCTTGATATCCTCCACCCCCACGACCCATGAATCGAGGCCTTTCTTCACCATATCCAGGCCTACCACCCATATCTCGATCATATCCACCAGGGTAATCGTACCCAAACCTACAGGAGAAGAAAATTTACACATAAGCTACTTGCCTCGACAGTCAAAAAAAATAACCGACATACAATAGAAGTTAAGCAAATATCCAATGATGGTAAGGAAAAATATTAGATTAACATTCAATTTTAATGACAGAAAGTCTATCATTATCTTTGTTGTTTCAGTTCAATGCTCCTTTGTAATTGATTAAAAATTCAATCGACCAACAGAATCATAGTAATAATCACTTAAACCTATTTGTAAAGAAACAACCAGCATTGAGATACATTAGAATGGGAAAATACACCAAGTCGCTTCATTAATCTACAGCATGTCCCATCAAATGAGCCAGATATAGACTGAAATGCATTACAAATTGCAATGAGCAACTCAATCACCTGAACTGTTAATGTTATTCAAAACAGCATTCTACAATCCTCAACCATATTATCAATTGTTCACTCAATCAGCCTAAAAATATCTCTAGCTACTCATAACTAAAAAAAAACAATACGACTTGCACATAATTAGATAAGACAAACGAACAAATTAAGCTTCACAATCTTAAAACACAGAATAAATAAATATTCCAATAAATCACCTTCGATCAGGAGGACCAAAGCCTCTTGGACTCCCTCTCCTCCCATCATAGCTACCATCATCTCTCCTAGACCTCTTATAAGGAGGAGACCTACGAGGCGGGGGCGAGTGTCTCCTGTCCCTATAAGGCGGGCTAATGCTACTCCTCCTCTTATAATCTCTCTCCCTATCCCGCAACGGAGAACGATTCCTCTCGTAATAGTCCCCTCCACCGCGCCTATTGGGAGGCCTGTCGTCGTCCCTCTCACGGCGGCGTGGGGCAGGCGGAGGCGGAGAAGCGTCCTCGGGGGTGGATTTATCTTTGCGGTCACGGTTGTTGGGAGGGCGGCGGTCGAGAGAGTCGGGGGGCATGTTGATGACTTGGGCCATCGGGTAAGGCTTTGGCGAGAAGGGAAAGGAAGGAAGGAAGGAAGGAAGGAAGGGTCAAGTGAGGGGTAAATCAAGGGTTTGGGATTTGGAGGATTGGCGAGTCAGTCTTGTAATCTTCTATATACTCATACGAATAATTGTTCGTTAGTCACTCTATTTTTCTTTTCTTTCTCCATTGCTCCCTCCTTCCCTCTTTTATACAATATTAAAGAAAGAGTAAACAAACACTAAAAAGTAAAAATCAAATTTTTTTTTTCAAAATTTATGAGAGTGAAGGAAAGCTAATGTCTAAATTTTATATATTTAGATATATTTATTTATTTTAGTTTTTCAATTTGATCGTTTAACCATTTGGCTCTAAGCAACTCCAATGCAACTCTCTATAATTATTGTTACATTTAAATTAAATAAAGAGTTCAATTAAAAAAAGAGTCAAATTACACTACCTCTCCAATGCTACTCTTTATAATCAACTCTATAATTTTTAAATGCAGATGAAATCTTATAATTTTCTTTTGTTTTCGTTTTTCTTTCTGTATTTATAGTTTTCTTTTTTATTTGTGAGCACCATGATAGTTCTTCAACAATGTCACCATGCTCAGAACTCGCATGTTATTGTTTTATTAGATGAGACACAAATCTTTATTATTCAAGAGAAGGGGGGTTGAATCTTGAATCGTGCCCTTTTTTTTGTTTCTTGCGGAATTAATGAAAAATTGTAAAGTAGAGAGTTGAGAGAGAAGAAATAACACAAGAATTTAGAGTGGTTCGACACAACCTTGCCTACTCTACTACCTTAGTACCCCTACTAAGGATTTTCAAACTTCCACTAATTTTTTTCTATTAGAAATTACTTTCAAACTAAGTGAGAACTTTATTATAATGATTACTTTCGATTATCACACTACAACAATTCTAACCTCAACAAATAGACACTCAGAAGCACTTCCAACCTATTACAATTTGCTTCTCTCAAACTTCAAAAATTTTTGCCCAAATGTTTGTCAAATGCCCTAAATCTTGTTCACAAGAAAGTCTTTTATGTTTCTCAAGTTGTAGTTGTCTTCCCAACAGTTATTTTAACCCTTTTATACCTCTTTTGTGTTTATGGTCGTTAGACGCATAAACTAGCCGTTTGAGTTTGAAATGCTCATGCATTTAATGTTGTATCAGAGTCAGTAACGTAGGTTTATCTCCAGTAACGTACATTACCAAAAACGTTTGGCTAATCGTTTGCTCTTCTGTTCTACTTCCAGAAAGTTTTAAACAAAACAAAATCTTTTGGCCGAGAGTCCAGAGGAAATTAACGTACATTATTTTCCATATTAACGTACGTTAATATGGATAACGTATGTTGACTCCATTTCAGCCTACGTTATTCATCTGCTGGGTTTTCCTGGGATTCTGCTTGAATAACGTACGTTATCATCAAGAATAACGTACGTTATCATCAAGAGTAACGTACGTTAATATTGTCCAGATTGCATCTTTTACTTAAATCAATCTTTATCATTTTAAATAGTTTTACATTATCAAAACTAAGTTAGAGACTTAATATTGATCACCATTGATCCAACAATTTTTTGGTCAAAAATCACACATGAGTGTCATGTAAAAATTACTCCATTGATTTGTAACTGATTTAGCACAGAATCTTGCAACCCGTTTCTGAGATAGAATTTGAAGAACACATTACAAGTGTAGGAATTTTTACACTTACATGACCTTTAAAACTTTTTGCTAATGCATTGAAAAGTTTCCAATATGTATTTCTTTCTATCCTGAACATAGAAATGATTTTCTACTTTAAATTTTATATTCCATGTAAGCTGAACTCTTTTTCTATTCTTTAGAGAAAGGATTAATTGCTGAACAGGAAAATGGTAATGCACCTCCATTGCAATTTAGATTTCAGCATTCTGCATCTTTCTTGAGTATGATTCTGCACATTCAACCTGAAAAAAGCTCCAGAGTATGAAATGTAAAACAAATCCAATCAAACTTTTGAAGGCAGAATGATTAATTAAGAAAAATTATCATTACATCTAATGGTCAAATAAACATACAAGTTTCTTTCTAATAAATAGAAGCAATTTTCTAAGGAATTCTCCATAATTTGTGCAGAATTTAGTATTTGCTTAACTAATTAAAAGATGTATTTAACTCAGCTCATTTGGTAGCTATATTACATGAAACCTGGGCAGACAAACTCCATACAGGCAGCAACAAATCCCACCCAAAACCAACCTCCATTGCACAAACATCAACAAATCATTCACAATTAAAACCCAAAACAATAATAACACCAATATTGATAAGTAAATTGAAAGAAACAAAAAAAATCCAACAAAGAACTAATCATTGATAAAATAGATTACATGTAAAACAAAAGGAATAAAATAACGAATTGGATTATTATATTAGCTGTACTAGAGTTAACAAATGGAGCATTTCTATATAAACAACCACAAATCATTTTTTTATGAGCAAGAAAATTCGTGAATGTTGAAGACAAGTTTCTTTTGTTTTTTTTTTTTTTGGTTACAGAAAATGGGTACAAGGGGAGCTCAACCCCAAAGAACCCGGTCAGGGAGCGAATGCCTAACAGGGGATCCACCCAACAGCCGGAGCTGCCAGAAGGGCCTGCAAGAAGGCCAACTCAACGGGTTTAAACATGACTCAACAAAAACGAAATATTTGAAAAAGAACAAAGAAAAAAAATAAGAATAATGTGGCTAATAAAAAATTTAATCATGATATTAAATCAATTTTCATTGCAACTAAGTCAAACTGTAATATGTAAAACAATTTATTCTTACTATTAAAATCGAACCGAACCAGTGAATCAGTCACTAATTTGATCCAGTTTAATCATTCAATTTGATTTGTATGTTGACCGGTTTGATACTGATAAAAAAATGTTAAATCGGTTTGATTTTTAAGTATTGATATATTACTTTTAAATTATCGGTTTAACTAGTAAACTATTGATTCGACAATAAACTAACCGTTCGGTTTCTTTTTTATTTGATCACTTGTTTAATTTTTTCAACACTGAAAAAACAAAATATTTGCTGTTAGTTCTGGGAAATAATTGATGGAGTCTGATTATAAGGTGAATAAATAATTTTGGGTTGGCTTAGATTAGATCTGCTTGTTTTAAATTAACAACATTTT
>CANYCX011882325.1:0-15909 GCA_948193385.1 Breynia disticha f. nivosa | reverse complement strand
CATGGATTTGCATTCATACATACCATGGGTGTGTTGGCATGAGCACGTTGTATGTTCATGAATTATGAAAAAGGTTCCCGGGGGTTTTTTGCCCAATTATACGCGGAAGATGAGTGGATTCTCTCTTCGAAAAGAAAAGAAAATGTTACTGGTCATTTTACGTCGATAGAGGGTTAAGTCACCCAGACATGGTATGGAATCATGCCAAGACGGGGTTGAGTCACATCGAGACGCAGTCGAATCATACCAAGACAAGGTTGAGTTTCAATGAGATGGGGTCGAGTCATACCTATACTAGGTCGAGTCACATCGAGACACAATCAAGTGACACTCAGATTACTCTAGGATGCGGTCGTCTGTCGCTCGAATCACAATAAGATGGAATCAAGTCACTAAAACACAGGTCTAATCACGAGAAGGGATTGAGTCACTTCAGGACTGGGTCGAGTGACGTGGAGAAGGGGTCGAGTCATGTCGAGATGCGCTTGTGTCATGCTAAGACGTGATTGTGTCACGTTGATAGGCAATTGATTCACATTAAGGTCCGGCAGAGACATGGTCGAGTAAAGTTCAGATCTTGTCAAGACACAGTCGAGTCAAGCTTAGATCACACTGACACAGTGTTGAGTAACACTCAGATCACATCGAGGAATGGTCAAGTCAAGGTCAGATCACGCTGGAATACTGTCGAGTGAAGCTCGAATAATACGCAGACGGGGTCGAGCCATGCTCTGATCATGCCAAGATGGTGTCTAGTCACACTCGAATCACAATCAGACGTAGTCGAGTCATGCTCGAATTATGTCGAGATAAGGTCCAGTCATGCCGAGAAGTGGTCGTCATGTCGAGAAAAGTTATAGTCAAACCGAGATGCATATGAGTCATGTTGAGATAGGTCAAGTCACGCAAAGACGTGGTTGAATCACGCTAAGATGTAGTCTCGTCACGTTTTCTCAAAAAGAGACATAATTGAGTCACGCTCAGGTTGCACCGAGACACGGTCAGGTCGATGTCAGACACTGTCTAGATGCAGTCAAGTCTTGCTCAAATCACGTTGAGATAGGGTCGACTCACTTTTGGATAACAACGAGATGCTATCGAGTCATGTCCGATCCACGTCGAGACGCGGACAAGTCAAGTACGAATCATGTCGAGGTGTAGTAGAATCCAGCTCAAATTACGCCAAGACATGGTCGAGTCATACTAGAATCATGCTGAGATTGTGTGGACTCACAACGAAACAGGGTCAAGAAATACCAAGAACGAGTCACGCTGAGACACAGTCAAGTTATATCTATTCACAGTCGAGTTTCATCGAAACGAGGTTGAGTCACACTGAGATGAGGTCGGATCACGGTCGGAGCATACCAAAATGCTGTCGAGTCATGCTCAGATCACTCGTAAGACACGATTGAGTCAGACAGAGACGCGGTCAAGTCACGCAGGGATGGTTCGAGTCATATCGTGACAATGGCAAGTCACACTGAGATGTGGTCGAGTCACACTCGGATCACGTAGAATACGAGTGCGTCACGCTCGTATCAAGTCGAGATAAGATTGAGCCATGCCGAGACATAGTAGAGTCATGTCGATACTGGTAGAGTCACTTCGAGACGGGTCAAGTGTTGTTGAGACGAGGTAGACTCATAGGGAGACATGTTTGAGTCATAAAGATATTGTGTCAAGTCACTACGAGACAAGTCGAGTCATTGAGAGAGGCAGTCATGTCATGTTGAGATACAATCGAGTAACGTAAAGGTCTCGTCGAGATTCCATTAATCGAAGCTGAAATCCTATCTGGACACAGTCAAGCCAAGCTTAGATCAAGCCGAGATGTCGTCAACTCATTCTCATACCATGCCTAGACACGATTAAGTATTTTTCATATCATGTTGGGATGCAGTCAACTACAGCTAGAATCATGCTGCAACGGGTTTGAGTAATGATTTTACCGTTCCTTGATGGAGTCACTCTAAGATGTCTTTGAGTTGCGCCAAGATGCCACCAAATCATGTCAACACGAGGACAGTCATGCCGAGATGCGATCGAGTCATGGTTTGACGGGTTAAATCATGCTAAAACGGGGTCGAATCATGCCAACACATCATCTTGTCACATTGAGACACAGTCTTCTCACACCAAGATAAGATCGACTTACCCTCATTTTGCGTTGTTAGGTTGTCGCGTCAAGTCATACCGAGTTAAGATAGGGTCGAGTCAATCTATGATTACGCCGAGATATGGTCAATTGATGTACGGACTGCGCTGACATGTAGTCAAGTCATGCTAGGTTCACTCTGAGATGTGGTCTAGCCATGTAGCGACCACACCAGGACATAGTAGAGTCAAGCTCGGATTACACTAAGACATGGTCGACTCAAACTCGGATGAAGTAGAAACAGAGTCTTATCACAAAGAGACAGGTCAAGAAATGTCAAGAAGGGTCGAGTTATGCCTAGACGCAGTCGAGTAACACCGACACTCGGATCCCACCGAGAAGTGGTCTAGTCACACCTTGATCATGCCGAGACATGGTCGAGTCGTGCTCGGAACATTCCCAGACGAGTCGAGTCACGCTGAGACGCGATCAAGTCACGCTCGAATCATGCTAAGACGTGATCAAGTTCCACAGAGACGACATCGAGTCACATCGAGACTAGGTTGAGTCACGCTTAGATGCACTCGAGTCAAGCTTACATATCTCCAATATGTGATCGAGTAAAGCTCAGATCACGTTGAGTTGCGGCGCTAGAATTATGCCAAGATGCGATCTAGTCATACTCGGAGCTTGCCCAAACGAGGTCGAGTAACGCTCAGAGCACGTTTAGACATAGTCGAGTCACGATAGAATCAAACTTAGTCACGGTTGAGTTACACTTAGACGGGGTGGAGGCTCGCTATGAGGCTGTGGAGTCTCCTTGACACAAGTCGAGTAACTCTGAGATGGAGTTAAGTCATGCAGAGATACAATCATGACTCGCCCAACAGTGGTCTACTGTCACCGAGAAGTAGTCGAGTAACACTTGAGTCATGTCGAAAAGTGCTGGATTCATACTTGGATAACACCATGACGTGGTTGGGTCACGCTCGGATCACACTTAGAATACATCAAGTCATGCTGAGTTGGGGTGGTGACTCGCTAAGGCACGGTCGAGTCACGCTTGGATCATGCCACAATTAAGTAATGCCAAAACACGGTCGGGTGACAACGAGACATGGTCGAGCCATGCTGAGACGAGGTTGATACAGGCCGAGACGCGGTCGAGAGGTGGTCAGTTATGCCAAAATGTGTTCAAGACTTGGTCGAGTCCCACCTAGATTCTGTCATGCCACAATCAGCGAGTGTTGAGTCAATGTAAGATGGGGTCGAATCATACTTAGAAGCGGTCAAATCACACTAAGATGCGGTTGATTCATGCTCGAATCTCTCTGAGAGGTAGACGAGTTATTCTCAGATCACACTGAGATGTAATCGTGTCATGCCGAGAGAAGGTCAAGTCGCGCTCTGACCACACCGAGATGCAGTTCCAAAAGGAATCGAATCACGTCAAAATGAGGTCAATGCACCTCGAGACGTTGTTTAGTTACATTGAGACGACTCTTGTCTCCTAAGATGCGATAGCGTCATGCTCAAATCACACTGAAATTAGTTAACTGAAGCTTAGATGAGTCCGAGATACAGTAGAGTAACGTTGGGTCGCGTTGAGAGCTGGTCGAGTCAAACTAAGTTCATTAAAAGATGTGGTCGAATCAAGTCCATACTACATCAAGATGCGGTCCATTCACACTCGAATCATACCGAGATGCTGCCGAGTCAAGCCGAGACGCGATCGATTCACACCAAGAGGCAGTTGAGTCACACTCAGATGCAGTCAAGACACTGTCAAGTTAGGCTGAGATTCGGTCATCACACCGAGACTTGATCGAGTAACATTGATACGCAATCCAGTCACACCGAGATGCTATCAACTTTCGCTCTGATCATGTCGAGATAAGGTCGAGTCACGCTCGAAATATGCTAAGACGGGTCGAGTCACCCAGAGAGGCACTTGAGTCACACAAATATAGGCCCATGTAATGTCGAGATGAGGTTAAGTCACATAGAGATGGGTCGGGGTCGAGTTACATAGAGATGGGGTGTAGTCATGCAGAGATGCGATCGAGTTATTCAAAGATGTGGGCAACTCTCGTTCGGATCGCATCGACACACGGTTGAGTCGAGCTTGGATCTTACCAAGAGACAGTCATGTCAAATTTATATCATGTCGAGATGTGGTTAAATGATTCTCAGACAATGCTAGGACGGTATTGAGTCTTGAACGAATCATACCAAGACGTTGTCGAGTCCCGCTCTAATCTTGCCAAGATGCGTTTGAGTAAAAGTCTAATCATGTGGAGACTTGATCGAATCATACTTGGATCACACCTAGATGAAGTCACACAGTGATACGATTGAGTCAAACTCAGAAGAAATCAAGTCATGCTTAGATAACGTCGAGACAAGGATGATTCAAGCTCGGTTGATGCAGAAAAGACGTCGAGTCTCGCTCGAATCATGTCGACATGCATCCGAGTCATGATAAGATCACACCAAGACATGTTCAAGACACTGAGATGCGATTGAGTCCCATAATTATCACCCCAAGACCTGGTCGATTTATGCCAAGAGGTGATGCTCACGCCAAGACACAGTCGAGTCACTAGGAGATAAGATCGAGTGACTATGAGACAGGGTCGAGCCACGCCAAGATGATCGAGCCACACCTAGATGTGATCATGTCACCTTGAGAAACAATCAAGTCACGTCGAGATGAAATGTACACACGCGAGTGACTATGAGACAGGGTGGAGTCACGTCGAGACAGAGTCGATTTACCCTGGGACTCACTCGAGTCATGCTTTGATATGGCCCACATTGAGTCGAGTCTCACCAAGATGGTTCGATTCATGCAATTACTACCTTGAATAATGTACACACGCGACCGAGTCATGCTTAGATGTGGTCGAGTTAACCCAAGATGTAGTTGAGTAACATTTAGATGGGGTTCAGACACGCCGATATGCAATTGAGTCATGCCGCGATGCGGTTGATTTACGATGAGATCAAGTTGTGACGCAATTGAGTCACGCTCAGATCACGCTATGAAAGGGTCGAGTCATGTTGAGACAGATTCAATTTGTTGTGTGAAGCGGTCGAGTAATGGTTAGTTATTGCCCAGACACAATCTAGTCCTACCTAGATAGGGTCGATTCACGCCTATTATTGCTCGAGTATGTCATAGTCACGGTCAAGTCACGCCTAGATGAGGTCGGGTCAGGCCAAGAAGATTCATGTCGAGACGCAGTCGATTCATGCTCGAATCTGGCCAAGATGTAGCTGAGTCATCTTCGAATCTTGCCTAAACGAGTCGAGTCAAGTCAAGACATGGTAGAGTCACGGTAACACACAATCGACTCACACAGTATCATATCTAGACGTGATCAAGTCACCATAGGATTGTGCATAAACGAGCTCAATTTACTTGAAGACGCAGTTGAGTCATGCTCGATCTAGCTTAGATGCAGTCGAGTCTTGTCTAGACGTGGTAGAATCATGTTGAGATGAGGTAGAATCATGCTCAGATCTTGCCAAGAAGACGTCGAGCCATGCTCAGCTCAGACCGAGAAGCAACAAAGTCCCCCTTGAATCAATCCAAGATGCAGTTGAGTCAGCTTCGAATCAAGCTGAGACGGGTTGAGTCACGGTGAGACCGATTGAAGTCACACCGAGACAAGGTGGAGTCACGTCAGGATAGGGTTGAGTCACGTTAAGACGTGGTTGAGTCATGCTGAGACATGTCAAGTCGTGCGGAGACGTTTTCTATTCACGTCGAGACAGGGTCGAGTCTCGTTTGAATAACGACAAGATTTGGTCGAGTCGCACCAAGACGCGGCTGATTCATACTGAGACGAGGTCAATTCTTGCCTAGATACGGTGAAGTCACGCTTGGATACACCTAAGAAGCGCCCAATCCACGCTCTTATCACTCTCATACAAGATTAATTCACATTGGGAAAAAGTTAATTTACTCTGAGATACGGTAAATTCACGCTCGGATAATGCTCGAATCACATCAAAACAAGGTCTAGTCACACCCAAAATTCAATTGAGATGCAGTCGAGTCATCCCCACAAGCGTTCAAGTCATCTTGGATCACGCTGTCGAGTCGCTCTTTAATCACACTTAGATGTGGTCGAGTGACGCTCATAGCATGCTGAGATGAGATGGTGTCACGCCAAGAAGGGGACTAGTCACGCCAAGACGAGCTCAAGTCATGTCGAGACATGTTCAAGTCATACTCATATCACACTAGGACCTGGATGAGTCATGCTCGAATCCCGCTGAGATGCGGTCAAGTTATGCTAACACCATGCCAAGACAGCGTAAAGTCACATTAAAACTGGGAAGAGGCACGACAAGATACGGTTAAGTCACCAAGAGATGTAGTTAGGTCACCCCAACATGAGTTCGAGTCACTCTGAGACGGGGCCGAGTCATACCGAGGTTGAGTCACGCTCAGATCCCGTTAAGATGCAGTCGAGTCACTCTTGAATCATACTAAGACGTATTGAGTCAAGCTAGAATCACATTGAGGTAAAGTCGAATAATGCCGAGACAAGGTCAAGTCACACGCAAATCATGTTAACACATAGTCATGTCATGTCAAGACAGGGTCAAGTCGTACCAAGACCTTCTCTAGTCATGCTAAGATGCGGTCGAGTAACGCACGGATCACAGAGGGCACAGCTAAGTCACGTTTGGATCATGTAAAGATTGGTCAAGTCACGCTGAGAAGGGTTGGAGTCTTGACGACAAGCGATCGAAACCAGACGAGACGTGATTGTCACACTCGAATCCTATCTAGGCATGCTCGAGTCATGATCAGATCATGTCGAGACATGGACTATTCACGCTCGGATCTCATCAAGAAGCAATCGAGTCACGCTCGAATCGCGTCGAGACATAATCGAGTCACACTCGTGTCACGTGGAGACAGGGTTGGCTGACGCTTGAATCTACCGAAACGCGGTCGTGTCATGCCAAGACATGGTTGAGTCACACTCAGATCACACCGAGATCCAGTTGAGTAATGGTCAGATCAAGTAGAGACATGGTTGAGTCAACCTAAAATCCCACCAAGACGCTGTCTAGTCATGGTTGGATCACTTACAGATGCGATTGAGTCAGGGTCAAATCATGCAGAGATGCGGTCGAGTCAACTTTGGATCAAGTTGACACGCAGTCGAGCTATGCTCTACTGCGTCTTGATGGGTCATGCTCGTATCGCGCTGAGGTGAGATCAAATTACTCTGAGATGTGGTCGAGTAACAGCGAGACAAGATGAAGTTACGTAATGAAGAGGTGGTGCCACGCTGAGATGCAGTCGAGTAATGCTGAGACGTGGTCGAGTCACGCTGAGACGTGATTGAGTCACATCAAGAAGGCCTCGAGTCACAGAAAGAAAGGTACGAGTCACGACCGACAAGGTCGATACGCGATTGAATCACACCGAGACGTGGTCAAGTCCCGCGCTAGACGGGTTAAGTGACGTAACAGAGACGAGACACTGTTAGTCATGACGAGAGGGTGTCAGTCACGCCGAGGCGAGGTTTTCATGTGAAGACATGGCCGTCACACATCCAGATGAGATCGAGTGACGTCGAGTCACGCCCAAATTTAGTCGAGTCACACCGAGACGGTTTCGAGTCACCCAGAGATAAAGTCAAAACACTGTGAAGTGATGCTGAGACGTGGTTCAATCACACTCACGCTCAGATCACACTGTTACACGGATAAGTGATGCTAATATGGGGTCGAGTCATATCGAGATGCGATGGAGTTAAGCTGAGATAGGGTTGAGTGTTGGGTTTTCTGACATGTTCTAACAACTAAGGCAGCGGAAATACACTCAAAACACGTCAAGAACAGCCCAAGATTCACATCAAATCGTGTTTAGCACATATATATACACAAGGATGATAAGTAGATGACGTAAAAATTGAAACTTTGGAAGAAACCTCACTTCTTGTATTCTACTACAATTGTCATGGGTTCTTAGACAAGAATAGTAAACTTCTGCCTCGAAATACTTCGAGACGACCTCCGTGACACTATAATAGAACGACAAACCTGATTCCTCTACAATAGCAACGCACAGATTGAACAGAAACGTGCACTAGCACAAGAGAAAAATCGATTCACTTTTTCTTGGTGAATAATCAATTGAGTTCTTGTGAAAAGGAAGGCTTAAAAATGATCATGACCTATGATCAGCCCTTCAAATCTCACTCTTGCTCTTTTAGGTGGAGGCTCGTGACTTGGTGGTGTCTTTAGAGGGGCGACACTTCCATTAAGAAAAGACTAGGTTTTGGTTAATTTAAAGAAAAAATTTTGTTTCATAAAACTACTTAACAATCCTAAACCTATTAGGACTTTGTTAAGTCTTTTATTAAAATAAAATTTCTCTTTAAAATACCCTCAATGTCGTGACCATTAATGTGGATAATTAAAATATTTATTCTTTTAATTTATCCCACATTAAGCTTGTCTCAATTTAAGACAAGCTTCCTAAATTTCTCTTTCTTATCTTATTACATATTTTCTCCTAAGACATCATATTTAATAAATAATCTTTCTCTTAAAATCATATAAGAAATATTATTTCTCATCCATGTTGGGCCCAATTACCAAAATTGGCCCAATTGCCAAAATCGACCCAGTGGCCAAATTTTTTTCCTAAGGTGAAAGACTGAAATTACCCTTTTAGGTTTTTTGTCATCCATGTGCGATCTGTAGGACTATTTAGTAAAGGTAATGAGTTTAATACCTCATAAATAATAGGCGATCTCTAGTAAGACACTATGATCACCCCAAATTGAATAGCTAACGAGCAGTGTCATCAGCCCTACTACAATCCAAATACATCCCTTGACCTTAGATATCTTCATTAGCATAAGGCATGTTGGTAACACCCCCTTATTCAGTGCTAAATCACTTTTCTTGAGCTCTATGACAAAATTTAGAAGTTTGAACAAATGACTTTATGTGGATAATTAACTAGAATTTTTTTTAATTTAACCCACATTAATCTTTTCTTAACTTAAGACAAACTTCCTAAATTTTTTCCTATTTATATACTTACAAGACACATAATGATTTTCAATCTGAAGATAATATTTGACATTACAAATAGTGATCACTGTCCAAATACAATGCTCTATATTATACCTATGCACTTTACTAGATATCCTAAAGATCTGTGACCCGTAGAACATGATCACCTAAAAGTACATAATAGTCTTAATTTATTTCTATTCCCATAGAAACAAGTGACTACGGATATTTAGAATGTTAATCTCACAACTTCCAGGTTCTACTATCAAGGTCCTGAACGATGATACCTCAAGTGCTTAAATAACATTCTTCGATATTTTATCAAACATATACCACATGTGAATGCATGAACTGATAAAAATATTGCCTCATAATTTCATTACTCTACAATAAAAGTTACAAATAATGTATTGGGCTAGAGCTTACACTAACAATCTCGCACCATCACTTGTCCCAATCAGACATAACCTAAGACCAAAAGTCCTAATATGAGCTCATGCTTCGAAATTACCAATTGCTTGGTCTGGAACTTCTTGAGTATGTATTTGCATCGATGGAACTTCTTGAGTATGTATTTGCATCGATGGTGATTTCGGGGCTCCTTGGCCTATGCTATAGACCCATTATTATCACACAAAAGTTTCGAAAGATACAGGATAGATGGGATGAATCCTAGCCCTATAATGACTTTTTCATCCAAATAGCTTCCTTAGCTGCCTCTGATGCTGTTATATACTCAGCTTCTGTTGTAGAATCTGCCACTATACTTTGCTTAGATCTCCTACACCTGACAGCTCCTCCATTCAACATGAATATATATCCCGATTGAGCTCTTTAATTACCCTTGCATGTCAGGGTCGCAGCATCAGCATATTTAGTAATCCTAAGCTCTTCTTGACCTCCAAAGACTAAGAACAAATCTTTTATTCTTCTTAAGTACTTAAAAATAGTCTTTACTCCAGACCAGTGGATCTCTTTGGGATTCTGTTGGAACCCATTGGTTACACTTAGTGCATGAGTAACATCTAGCCTAGTACATGACATAGCATACATACTAGATCCTATAGCTGGCACATATGGGACTCTATTCATACGTTGACTCTCTTCTCTAGAGGAAGGGCAATCCTTCTTATAGACAACAATCCCTTATCGTAAGGGCAACAATCCTTTCTTGGTGAATCCAAACTCCTTAATAGATCGTTATACCAAGTATTTTATCTATTTACTTTTCTTGACTTAGTCCCTAGAAACACTGCGATCTATCTTTATAGATCCTTATACAAAGTATAACTTCGGCTTCCCCTAAGTCTTTCATTGAGAAACACTTATTTAACCATTGCTTCACTTGTTGCAAGGTTGAGACGTCGTTTCCAATAAGCAGGATGTCATCATAATATAACACAAGGAATGCTAATACGCTTCTACTAAACTAATGATATACACAAGGCTCATCATCAGTCTTGGTCAATGCAAACCCCTTAATGGTTTCATCAAAATGAATATTCCAACTTTAGGACGCTTGCTTAAGTCCATAAACAGACCTCTTAAGCTTGCATACCTTATTAGGATATTTTGGATCGACAAATCCCTCAGGTTCTTTTATGTAAACATCCTCAAGGAGGTTTTCATTCAGGAAAGCCGTTTTGACATCCATTTGCCATATATTATAATCAAAATATGTAGCTATGGAAAACAATATCCTAATGGATTTGACCATAACTACTGGCGAGAATGTTTCCTCATTGTCAATACCATGAACTTGTTTTAAACGTTTCGTCACTAGCCTACTTTTGAAGATACCTCCTGCCTTCTCTTTAAAAGTCCATTTGCATTCAATTACCTTAGCACATTTTGATGGATCAATCAAGTCCCAAACTTATTTATCGTACATCGATTGTGTCTCGCAATTCATGGCCTCTTGCCATTTTTTGAGTTAGGACTTTCAAAGGCCTCTTGGTAAGAAGCAGGTTCATCATGATCAATAATCTTGACATCCTGTTCGTTAGTCACAATGAACCCGTACCTATTGGGTTCCTGACGTATTCTACCTGATCTTCTAAGTACTTATGTAATGGGCTCTTGTTCAACAATTTCTTGTGGATTCGAGTCCATCTCCTCACTATCCTGTTTAGGAATTTGTGCATCCACATCCTCTTGCACAACTTCAAGTTGTACACCACTCCCACTGGTTTCCTTTAAGAACGAATTCTTTTTCTAGAAACACAGTGGTTCGAGCAACAAACACTTTGTTCTCACTAGGATTGTAGAAATAGTATTCTTTTATCTCTTTAGGATACCACACAAATAAGCATTTATCTGTCTTGGATGAAAGCTTATCCGATGTTAATCTCTTAACATGCACTTCGCATCCCCAGATCCTTAGAAAAGACAAGTTGGGTTTCCACCTAGTCCATATCTCATAAGGTGTCTTTTCGGCTGATTTAGTAAGAGATCTGTTCAGCAGAAAAGTGCAGTTTCTAGGGCATAACCCCAAAACGATATCAGGAGACCAATTTGATTCATCATTGACCTAAGCATGAAGGTTCAGATCCTCCTTTCGGACACACCATTCCACTGAAATGTTCCCAGAGTTGTGAGTTGTGGTACTATACTGCAATCTCGCAGATATTGGTCAAACTCTAGGCTCATATACTCGCCACATCAATCAGATCGGATAACTATGATATGTCTACCTAGTTGGTTTTCTACTTCATTCTTAAAATCCTTAAATCTTTCAAAGGTTTCTGATTTTTGCTTCATAGATAGATATAGCCATACCGACTATAGTCATCAACGAATGTGATGAAGTAGCTATAACCACCTTTGGCTTGTGTACTTAATGGTCCACATACATCGGAATGTATTAGGTCCAACAGTCCACTAGTTCTCTCTCATTTCTTATTGAAAGGACTTTTTGTTGTTTTCCTGTGAATACACGATTCGCAGGTGTCTAATGATTTCCAATCAAAAGATCCAAGAGCTCCATCTTTATGTAGTCTTTGCAAGCTTTTCTCACTTGCATGTCCTAAACGACAATGCCAGAAGTAAGAAAGATTAAGTTCTTCGGACTTAGCTTTCTTATTTTCTACGTTATAAATAGGCTCGTGACTTGATAAGTCTAGGATATATAAACCATTCATTAGGGATGCACATCCATAACAAATATCACCACGATGAATATTCATAACATTATTTCCAATAATAAATGAAAATCCATAAATATCCAAGGCTGAAACTTAAATAATATTCCTGCTCATTGCAGGTACATAAAAGCAGTTCAAAAGTTTTATTTTTAAGCCCATAGGCAAACATAAAACAAAGTCTCCTATCTTTATGGCAGCAACTCTAACTCCATTTATGACTCGTATTGGACAATGTCCACCTATTTCTTAGTCCCTGTACATTGCAACAAATGTGAGAACCACATTCGGTATCCAATACCCATGATGTTGAAATAGAAAGATTAATTTCTATTACGTAGATACCTGAAGTAGATGCTCCATCAGGACCCTTCTTCTTCTTCTCTCCCAATAGCATTGGACAATGTCGCTTCCAATGGCCTTTCTCAAAGCAATGATGACACAAGTCCAAGGGATGAGGCTTTGGACCTGCCTTGGGCTTGAACCCAGCTGTCTTTGGCTTTAGAGGCATCTTATCCTCGCCCTTGCTCTTCTTGTCCTTATTGACGTCCCTCTTGGCATCTTTCTGAACCAGTAATGCAGTTTGTGGCTTCTTAATACTCTGTTCAGCAGTCTTAAGAATTTTGTGCAACTCTGTCACAGTCTTATCCACACTTTTCATATAGTAGTTAAAGACTACTTGGTCATAACTAGGCGGTAAGGAGCCAATGACTCGGTCAATGGCGAGCTCCTATTTTGACCCCGCTCCAAGTTTCTCAAGGGTACTAAATGCCCTTTCATCTTGAGCGCATGAGGAATAACTTATCCTCCCAGAGCCATCTTACATGAGGTCAATGAATTCACAATCAAATACCTCTCATGCCTTGCCTTCTCTTGGAACATTTCCTTGAGAGCAGTGATGATGTGGCATGAATCTTAATCCATGAACTGTTTTTGTAGAGTCAAGTTGAAACTGGGTCAAGACGTGGTTGAATCACATGGAGGCTTAGTTGAGACATACTGAGACGGGGTTGAGTCTTACTGAGATGCAATCGAGTCAAACTAAAATCATGCCGATACTTGGGTAAGTCAAGCTCGGATCACACCAAGACATGGTCGAGTCATGATGTCTTCCCACAGAGATGCAGTCAAGTCACTTCGAATCACACTGACATGTTGTCGAGTCACGCACAGATCACACTGATACTTGTTCGAATCATGCCAACACAGGGTTGAGTCACGTCGAGACGGGGTTGAGTCACGCTTAGATGCAATCGAATCACAATCATAAAACGACAAGACAAGATCAAGTCACACTGAGATGCGATCGAGTCACGCCAAGATGAGGTCGAGTCATCTCGAGTGGTAGTCGAGATGGGTTAAGCCGCCATGAGATGTGGTTGAGTAATGCCCAAACAGATCGAGGCACACAAAGATGGGTGTATTCATGCTCGAATTAAGCCAAGCCGTAGTCGAGCCATAAACAAATACCAAGAAGACGCTCTTGTGTCAAACTTACCTCTAGATGATATCGAGTCACTTCTAGATCATGCTGAGATGCATTCGAGTCAAGCTCAAATTTGTCGAGACGATGTGAAGTCATGATCAGATACGATACGCAGTCGAATCATGCTGAGGTACAATCTAATTAGACCGATATGCAGTCAACTCAAGCTCAAATCACATCGCAAAGCAGTTGAGTCGCGCTCGGATCTCGCATAGACAATGTTGAATCATGTCGAGACAGGGTCGATTGACGTTGAAATGTTGTCCAATCACAAACAGATTACACCAAGACGAGATGTGGCCACACTAAGACGAGGTCGAGTCATGCTGAGTTGTGGTCGAGGCGCGATCAGGTCCCCTAGATGAGGTCGAGTCACACCAAAATAGCGTCGAGTGAAGCTGAGACGGGGTGGAATCATGCTCTCATTACTTCGAGAAACAATCAATTCAAGTTTAAATCACGCCGTGATGCGGTCGAGTCCCATTGAGATCATGTCGAGACATAGTCGAGTTACGCTCGAATCACACCAAAACATGTTCAAGTCACTCTGAGACGTAGTCGAGTCATTATAGGATCTCGTTGAGATGCGGTCAACTAAAGACAACACAGAGTCGAGTTAAGCTAAGACGTAATCGACTCATGCCGAGTCTTGGCTGAGTTATGCTTAAAGGAGGTCGACTCACACTGGGACATGGTCAAGTCCCACGAAAGTGTAGTTGAGACATAGTTGAGTCACACCGAAACGGGGTTAAATCATCCTCGGATTACATTGAGACGACTCAAATGACGTTGAGACGTAGTCGAGTCAAACTCGAACGGCACCGAGACGTGGTCGAGTCAGGCCGATATATGTTCACATAATATTGTGACAGGTGGAATCTCGCAGTGATGTGGTCGAGTGACATAAGGATCACGTGAAGACACAATTACCTCACGCCAAGACTGGTGGAGTAATGCTGAGATGAGGTGGAGGCAAAATTGAGTCAACCCGAGACGTGGTCGAGTTAACCGAAATGTGGTCGAGTCTTATTGAAACAGTGCCGAGACACATATAGAACACGTCATTCGAGTCTCTCTGAGACACCGTGGATGCACGGTCGAGTCACGCTTGAATCACAAAGATATGTCGTCGATTCATGCTTCGATCGCGCCGAGATGCCATTTAGTCATGCTCTGATAACGCTAAGACGTGGTAAAGTCATGGAGAGATGTATTTGAGTGACACTCGGATCACACCGAGATGGGGTCGAGTCGCACTGAGATGTAGTCAAGTCTCACTTAGTTCATGCCAAGACACGATTAAGTCAAGTAAATACTGGGTTGAGTGATGTAGAGACAAGGTCAAGTCACACTGAGACATATCCAGACCGGTGGAGACAAGCTCAGAGCACACAAAGATGCGGTCGTCGTCACACCGAGACAGGTTCGATTAATGTCGAGACGAAGTCGAGTCATTCTTGGATCACACCAAGACGCAATTGAGTCCTAAATAGATCACGCTTAGATGCGGTCATATTAAACCTAGTTCATGCCAAGACACGGTCAAGTCTCTCTGAGACAGGGTCGAGTCACGTCAAGACGGAGTTAAGTCACTCCAAGAGGGGTGGAGTTCAATGGAGACGCATTCGAGTCATAGTGAGATGCGATCAACTCAAGCTTAGATCATGCTGAGGCCCAATCGAGTCATCCTGAGACGTGGTCTAGTCACAATGAATTGCAATTGACTCACACTCGAAGTGCGCCCAGACGTGTTCGTGTCACGTCGAGACTTGGTCGAGTCACACAAAGATACAGTCGAGTCACGCAGAGACTGATCAAATCATGCCTAGACGCAACCAGTTCATCTCAAAATGCAGTTGAGTCGAATCAAGAAGGGGCGGTATCACAGTCAGATCATGTAACCCCCAAATTTGACTACCATTTCGGTAACTAATTAAATCTTTCTCTTCAAGAAATGGTAACCAAACTTGGAAATCATTTTGTTTTTGTTTTTATTAAAAAGAAATCTTTTTATTCATGTTAAATTCAAAATATTACACCTCTCATTTTTCAAAAGGAAATTATATTCATAAACATATATAGGGTTTTGAAAATCTGAAAATACCTTAAAACAACTATTATCCTCAGAT
>CANYCX011882035.1:0-20561 GCA_948193385.1 Breynia disticha f. nivosa | reverse complement strand
GGAGTAATTGATGCTCCAAGGTATTTGCACTTTGATTTTCATTGAATTTGTGGGAATGTACACTTTGGGTGAATTTTATACTTCGACCATCTTTTTATACTTTCTGAACAACTTGTGGATTTCCTTGAATGTGCTTTCTTTTCTTCAAAGCTCACATATGTCTTGCATTGAATGTACGTCTTTTGCATGAGCAAATTAACTAATTTCTTGGTTATTATTATAGTCCCTCCATCTCATAAAAATAGGTACAATTTGATTTTTATAGTGTTTAAGAAATTAATAATTATGGTAGTTAAAGTTAGTTAAATTATGAAGATAAGAATATTAATATGTTTATCATAAATGAGTTTAAAAAGGTAAGTGTACCTATATATTGAGACACTATATATATATAAAGTATTTCTATCTTTGAGGGACGAAGCGAGTAGTTATTTTGGAGTTTTTTTCACAAATTAGTCTAATCTAAAATTTCCATTGATTTTATTGATATTGCATCCGTAATTTAATTTTTACGTTTTTAGACAATCATAATGTCAGCAAAATTAATAAAAAAACCAAACTTAAACTAACTTTTAAAAACTCAGAAACCGCTACAATTACATGCAACAACACAAAGATTAAAAACAGTTACCCAATAAAACGTATCAGTGATCAAGTATTACACCCTAAAAGAACATCTAATTATTTTCTTTTACCAATGAAGTTACTTATCCATAAAAAGTCATATATATATATAATAAATTTATAAAAGAAATGTAAAATTGGTGATTTTGTAATTAGAGTTTTTAATTAATATTACACGTGTATTGATAGGATAGGATCATATTTTCTTCTTGTTGTTAAACCATTTTGATAACCAAGTTTGTTTTCAAGAGAATTAAGGACATTGAAAGATGCATCTCTGTCTTAACCTCTGATCCATAATGATGGTATAACTTAAGCCACACGTCAACTCAAATTCCTTGATTTTCTCTAGTCTTTCAAACTTTAAGTGGTCCACCCCATTTTCTGAAATTCTTCAAGAATTGATGCACACAGAGATGTCCAAGAAATGTTGTCAAAATAATGGTAGCCAACTTTCATATGAAGATTCCTAGTCTAATCAACGTTCTATGGTTGAACACAAAAGAAGCTTGTGTTTGGTTTAACGTTTACAGTGTCTGCTTCTGCATTCTAAATCGGTCAAATAAACAACTCAGTCAAACAACTATACATAGTAACTTTTGCGTTTTAAGTAAGAAACGCAAACGCAAAAACTCCGAAAAGCTAAACCAAACACAATGGTTCAATCATGTCACGAGTGGGAATGATGCAATAATTTACTGATAATCACATGCAATAGAGCTTCAGAGGAGGCAGGAACTGACGATCACTTGCCAGTTTGGTTGGAAACTAGCCATCAGCAACCCACCATGTCTAGCCAGCAATTCTAGCCCCTCAGGCTTGACATGTTAGGCAAAAGCCACAAACCACAAACTTCCAAAACAAATAATTGGATCTTTGAGGTGAAAGAAAAACATTTCAAATCAACATTTCATTTCTCTATTAGCTAATTTCAAGAGCAGAAGATACAGCCTTTATGTTTTATCATTCTTTCAGAAACAAAATCAGCTTTAAATACCAATGGCCTCTTATTTTAATACAGTGACCGATATTGCTAGCCAGCACAAAGCCTCTCAAGAGCCAAGTTCTCGTCCCCACCTACAGCTTCCAATGTGCTCCTCACAGCGGCTTCGGGAAATCCCATCTCGACAAGTTTCTGCACCTGTAACAGTAGAAAAGTAGCTGTCTGATTCTCATTTACGAACATTATGAACCACTCGACTTATATTGAAAACAAATGGAAAGGATATATTATATGAAGTTTAGATACCTTTTCCTCAACTGACGAGGTCTTAGCAAATGTTTCTGTCCAATATCGAGCTGTCGCAGTAAAGGTCTGAAAGTCTCTAAGATACTGCAATGTCCATAGATATTACATTAAGATGTGAAAGAAAAACAAGGAACATTTGAATTGTATTGAGAGTCACAATGTCAGCTAAAAAGCACAAAAGTGAAACAAGGATATTGCTAAAGCAGGAGTACGAAGCCACTACGATAAAGGGATTTGTAAAAGGACATGAATCAGATCAATTAATATACAAACTGCAGGATTTGATGCATAGATGTCACATAATTAGACCTGTTGTGCCACCACCGCATCCTGTGGATCACCTGGTTCAGGTGCAGAGAGCAATGCTTGGACAGAAAGAAGTGCGGTCTTCAGAGTGAGAGCTGGGCTCCATTGGTCTTTCAAGATGTCCAGACAAATTGCACCACTTTGACTGCTTATATTAGGATGCCTTCAGCAGATTCTCGCAGAAAAAAAAAATAGTGTGTTAATAATCTGAAACATCAACAGACAATCGGATGAATAATGTTACTTCAACTAATGTGTAATCATCAACAAACTAATCAAATTTCGAATCTCAAGGAAGCAAATACTAATTCGAGAACACAAAAACCGATCTAACAATTGAAAATTTGGCCCACAAACACCAACCTCTACAGAGCCTTCTTTCAAGCAATCACAACTTGCAGAATGCATACCGTAGACATGCATGCACATTTCATTAAATCAGATCGGTCCTCTTCGGCAGATTATCTTAAGATGGCAGTCGTATAAAAGAACTAACAATAACACGATGTAAAATCAATCCAAGCAGCACCCACATTTCCTATCTGAACTATCGAGGACTGAATGTTTCAATATTTATCAACTTCTTATATCATCTGCATACAACACCTTACGATATCTTAATGATTGTTGGGATGCCTACATTCCACAGCTTCAGTACATAATTTAGTTACGATAATTTAGTTACATGTATAAACAAAATACGATACATGATTCATTAACACATGCATGAGCACACACATTGATACTACATTGATTGAATTAGTCAATATGTCACCATAATTAGTAAACAATGCAAGTCGGAGCAATAATGCAATTTCTCCCTACCAGACTTTTGTCACAAACTGCATTTTCGGGGGTTCGAAAGGGTATCCATCTACAAGAACAAAAACCAACACAAGTCAGCCAAGCATACAAGTTTCCCCTCCACCATGTTCACACCTTACTAATATCGAACAAAAATCAATCTCAGCAAAATTACATCTTCAACAAACTCATTCAACTTTAAACTACATTCCAAAATCTAACAACACTTACAAAATTAAGATTAGCATCCAATTCTAGCAAAATCCGACATCAACTACACTAACTCAAATCAAAACCCGCAAATTCAACAAATAACCTCACTTCCTCGCACAGTCGCACTATACATTCTCTACTCAATTAGCTCACACACAAAAAAAGTTCCAATCTTTGTCATTTCCTTAAAATTAAAACATTAAAAAACACCAATCCTTTACATAACCTTAATAACTAACCATAAGCAACCAAAATATTTTTCTGCTTTGACACGAAAACACAGAAAAGCAGCAAACTTTTATTTTCCTGATACTAAAATTAAAACAACAAAAAATACACAATATTTTTCAGACCTGGTAAAGAAATATCAATTTGAAAAGTACCACCTTCATAAGGAGTACCAATAGGACCAGGAATAGTTCCAGTGAGTCTAGAAAGATTGTCTGATTTTGGACTCACTTTAATGCCAGAGGACTCCATGTCTCTGCTGCATTCTTGTAGCTCTTTCTGAACTCTCGCAAAGTCTATCATTTCTTCTTATTTAATTTCTTCAAGTAATGTTATGATCAAGGAATGAAACCCTAATCGAAAGGGGTCGAATTTTGAAGCGATGATATAAAAAGCAGGTTTGTTTAGTTATTTGGTTCTAGTGGAAGAGATCTGTTGGCGTATTATCTAATTCATTAGTTATCGAAGTGTGTAAGAGGATAATTAAAAGAGGATATTAAATAATTACTCACTCCGTTTCTCATAGACATATTTTCTATATATATATAATGTCCCAATATATAAGCACATTTATCTTTTTAAACACATTTATGATAAATATATTGAAATTTTTATCTCATTTATGAAATGAATTTTTTAATGGTGGTCTTGCTCAATAAAAAATTTTTAAGGACATAATAATAACAATACATAATTTAATTAACTTTAACTAGCACAACTACTAATTTCTTAAAAACCTTAAAAGTCAAAGTATGTCTATCTATATGAGACCGATAGAGTAATATTTTTCTTTTAATTTTTTCTCTTTTTTTTGTGATTTTTTTATTATTGGATATAAATTTATGGAACTTAACTTCTTGAGTAAAGATCAACATCAATTAGTATTTGCCATTTAATCTTATATTTGTTTACAATGAAAAATGCATTTCAATTTCAATTATTAAAATTTTTTAATAATTTTAAAAGTTATATATATATATATATATTCTCAAAAAAAAATTCAAACTAAAAATCGGTTTGCTTTATTTACATGCCGGTTTAAATGACAACATGGAATATGTGACTAGTTCACTAGTTCGATTTGTCAATTTGTTCTAATTTTTATAACAATATGTATAGTCATAAACTAACTAATCGTGGTAAGAGCAAAAATCAATCTACTCTAATTTTATGATACCAATCACTATTTTTTGTCGAATTATCTTTTTGGGTCCATAAGTCTCCATGTCAGAAACAGTTGGCTTAAAAGAATTGAATTCAGACAGAGACATGTAAGGAGAAACAGAGCCGCAACTTGGAACTGAAAGACGCGTAATACAGAGAGAGAAACCAAGAAAAAGGAAGCATGTGGTGTGGTGCTTTCTACAAATTGTTGTTTCCAACGAAAGTAGCAAACAAAACAACACCAAACATTCCGCCAGCCAGGATTTTCTGCTTTCATTCTTACGATTCACATCAGAATATTTCAGCTTTACAATTTTTTGGCGGCTTATAACGATCACTAACCTCCTTAAAGATAAACCTCTTTATATATTCATATATTCCTCCAAATATTTTTTGTCTCTTTTTCATTGTCATTTATGGGAAAACCACAAAACATTAGCAAAACATATAAGAGAAGAAAAAGAAGGAAGTTTTTTATGCTATAAGTTGGTTTGTGATTTCAAGTTTTAGTCTTTTTTTTTTCTGATTATGGTGGTTGTTTGATGGGATTTCGCTTTTCTGGGTTGTGATTACTTTGGTGGAATTTAGTGAATTTTGTTGGTGGTTTTGTTCTTGTGGAATTGTGAGTTTGTTTTGTTGTTTTGGTTGTGAATTTTGAGGATTGGGTTGTTTAGTGTCGACAATTGCAATTGAAGTTGGGATATTTTTGTTTTGTTTTGTTTGGTTTCCTGGAAAATCGAGGTGGATATGAAGTTTATAAATGGAGACTTGATAGAATCAACTGAAGGAAATAGTTGTGTTGTGATGGATTCAGTTTGTTGCAGGATGTTTATTGATTGTTGAAGTTTTATGCACCTTTTTCTGCTCACTGATCAATAATTGGATTTCCCTTCTTAAAGATTTTGTTGTTGTAGAAGCCATTTTTCTGTCAATCTGAACTCATAATTGGTCTCTTCAGCATTGGTTGGTTATTTCAAGTTCCTTTATCACCTTGTATGCTGATGTGACTTTACTGGTTGTTCCAGGCAGTGATTTAGTTTGTTTCCGTTCACGTGCCTGGTTGAGCGTTGATCAGCTCAATTTGATTGAACATTTTGGATGCCATGGAGTTGCAATTGCATTTTCATGGAGCCATTGTTCTTTGTATAATGTATGGCAGTCTGTAGTTTCTTTGTATAAAGAGAATAATGCATTTGTAGGCATAATGTTGTGAAGTGTTGTTGATAAGATTTTGAAGACTTGAATTCTGTTGGTTTGCAACTTTGATGGTAGATTTTGACGTTTCTCTTTGTATAAGATTGAATACGGTAAGAATAAGGGACTATACGAAGCATCAGAACGGTAACATTTTCTCATTATAAGGATGGGTTTGCCTCAAGTGTCATCAAGTGGAATGGTGGAAGAAGTGGCAGCATCTTTGAGTACGTTTATGCAAACCCCACACCGTGTTGTTGGTTTGAGCAGTTGTGATTTGAGCAGTATGCATGGAGGAAATACTAGTAATCGTATACAAATGGATTTGCCATGCTCGTCTCGTGGTGATTTGCAGAACAAAGCTTTTCTGGATCATAAAAATGGTTGGTTAACTCATAAAAGTGGACAGAATGTCCAAGTGCCTGTTCCAAGGATTGTAGGATTTGAATCTAGAGGACTGAATTCCCCTGTTGTTAATGGAAACCAAGCTGTATCTACCGTGGTTAGTGTCACCGGAAGCTCCGCAGACACTTCTGGATCGTTGATCAGGAAGCGGTTATTGTCTCCTTTACGTGGAGCACTTCTGCAAGACCAATTTAATGGCGATTGCCTGGACATTGGTGATGGTGTTTACAAGGATGATTTATGGGGAGGTAATAGGGACAATTACAAAATCTCTGCGTCGCAAGAACACAAAAAGGCTCATGTAGGAGCTTCCAATTATTTCAGTTCGCCTAGTTGGCCTTCATCTTGTCTTCCTGAATTTAAAAGTACACATGATAATTTTAGAACGAACTCTATATTTTTCCCTGATGATCGTATGCTTGAGAAGGAGGACATTAGTCCTCAAGGTCAGTTTATGTCACCGCCTGGACCCTTCTCCATGGAAACAACAAAGATAAGGTCTCAATCTCGGGCTATTGCAATACCAGTAAAGAAAGTGATATCGTCCCCCTTATCGCTATCTCCTTTGGGTCCAAAACTGCTAGAAAGGATGAAGTCAATGGGGAAAGATCATAATGAAGAATACTTAACCTTCCGAGATATCAAACAGTCCCTTGATGGAGCTATATCAGCCTCTCCATCTTTTCAGAAGGATAAATGCTCTAGAATTCCATACGAAACGCTGCAAGATTTGGATACTTTGCGGAAAAAATTTGATGTGTTTACCCCTGAGTTTACTAGTGGCTCGAAAGAACAGTTTGATGAGAATTTTAACTTCTCTCCCAAATGTGTCAAATTGAGTAGGTCTCTCAGCGGCCTGCCTGTTAGGAGGTCATTGGTTGGTTCATTTGAGGAATCGTTGTTATCTGGTCGGTTATCTTCTGGAACAGTTGGTCAGGTTAGTACTAGCCACTTATGATAGGGTGTGATTTTCATCTGTTTGATCTAAAGTGGTGATACTGAACTGTGGATTTGTTATTATATTTTCTTGTACCCAGAAAATAGATGGCTTCCTTGCTGTTCTCAATATCACCGGAGGGAATTTCTCGCCACAAGCTCAGAAACTTCCATTCACTGTAACTAGTCTGGAGGGAGATAACTATTTGCTGTATTATTCATGTATTGATTTAGCAGGCCATTTGCCAAGCAAGTGCAGTGACACAAAAATGCGGCGGAGCCTAAGCAGCATTGACGATACTCGAGCAGAAAAAAGAAGGCTTCGTATTCCTATGAAAGGACGAATACAGTTGGTACGTTGATTTCTATCTCAACATTTTAGTAGTACACTTGTATGATGTTAGAGCTGAGTGTAATTGGCAGGTTCTTAGCAATCCGGAAAAGACTCCCATTCACACCTTCTTCTGTAATTACGACTTGAGTGACATGCCGTTCGGTACCAAGGTATGCTTGGATCTTGGATTTAAAAGATGAAAACCTTATAGTTACAGTCGTTGAATTCATAAAATTTTAAATTGTTTGCTTAATATTCTTTTTTTTTTTGGTATAGAATAATAGATTTTAGATCAATTTCTGATTTTTTCTTCAACATCTTCATAGACCTGTTTGCGCCAGAAGATCACACTGTCCTCAACTGGAAGAACATCATCAGGAAATGTTACCAACTGTGATGGAAAGTTTTCCACCTCAAATAGAAGTCATTCATCATCTCATGAAAAAGAAAGTATAGATTCAAATGGATTCAACAACATGGATACAGTTAGAGCTTCCTGCGAAACGAGATCCAGCACGACTAATTGCTCAAATTCTTGTGCGGCGGACATCAGACCTGCCAATTCACCTGATATACATGTAAAGAAACCTGTACATACCCCTTCCAAAGTCAATGAGAATACTAATGGAGCTGGTGTACTTCGTTACGCTCTTCATCTGCGGTTCTTGTGCCCGTTTCCCAAGAAATATCCTACATCGGTCCAGCGGTGCAAATCTGATCCTTTATCTGCACCCTCAGAAAACAGAATGAACATCGATGGCAGTCGACGCTTCTACTTGTGCAGTGACATGCGGGTAGTGTTTCCACAGCGACATTCAGATGCCGATGAGGGCAAGGTATGCCTATTGCGTCCTACTGAGACTGTTTATTACATTTTCTTGAATGATATCCACATCTTTCAATTCTGCAGTATCGAATCTATCTAAATTGTGGGATTACCCCAACTTCTACTAGATTGCATCCTACGTTTCTCGAAATCGCCTCGTAAACTTGATAGATGCATATCATTGCAGGCACCAAATCTGCTTGCAGCAGTCATGAAAGTGTTATTCAATTCCATTCTCCTCTGATTTCTGCATATAACTGAGGGCTTTATGTTTTGTATTACAGCTACATGTGGAATATGACTACCCATCAGAGCCAAAGTATTTCAACATCTAAAAAACTTCCAGCTGCCATGCCATTGGTCTCTCTTGAATTTGTTGTTATACAACTGTTGTAGATTGTACATATTTGTATATACTTTTCATTTCCATCTTCTGATAAAGGCTTCAAGCCTTTTTTACATGTACAGATCTTTTCCATTTTTAATCCTAATAGTTTCAGATTTTTTAATAAATTCCTTGGTTTCCATACCCAAAATTACTTCATTGATTTCTCAGGCTTGTGATTTTTCTTCTTCTGGATCGCATGCATGATCCATTTGCTCAAGAGCGATATTATCAGTCTGGTATTCTTGTGTTTTGCTTGCAGAAAGCTAAAAAACGACACGTGCAGAAAAGATAACATTCAGCATAGCAATTGGTGGATTCTCGTGTGACGAACGGTTGTTGACAACTGTTATCTTGACAACAGTTATAAATTATGTAATATGAATTTTTATATGTAACAATGAAAAATAAAATTATAGAATTGTATAAAACTATCTATGACTGTTGTTATGTAATAACAGTTACAATTTATAAAATTTAAATTCGCATTACGTAATTTAACTGTTTTTATCATTTTTATAGAATTCTGTTCTTACCAAAAACTCCACCACAACTATCCCATTCCATAGGGAAGTCAAGGTAGGCACAAACACAACAAAAGTTAAGATCTTTACTTCCAAAACTATTACAGACCACAAGCATGGCAGCTTAGGAATAGGATCCTACCTAAAAGACTTGTCGTGTCAACATATATGCCTTCAACTTGCACGTTTGGAACAGCAATATCATTCGAATTCGCAGCTCGAACAAGCGATCGGAAAAAGAACCTGCAGTTCGAACTAGCAAATGAGCAATTAAATTCGTAGTTCGTCTAGCAAACACACCCCTAATGCTAACAAGAATTGTCATATATAAAAATGCAATAAGAAATCAAACTACCAAAAATAGAATTGAACGAACACCATCAACAATAGCCGAAACCGTCACCGCACAATCCGATTCAATAATCACACCACACAACCTTATTTCTGTAACCCAACTCAGGCCAGACATTGCCTGAAGAACATGTATAGTAAATGCAGGCATGAAAGTTTAGCAAGTCTGATAAAACTTGACTCTGATTCAACAAAGTTAAAAACACCAACTGCCCATACCGATTTCATGTTCTATGCCATCTCTTTGCCAATATCTGATATCCATATCCATCAAACTCATAAATCTTATGTACACTTGTGAACAAATTTTGCATGTAAATCGTAACAGAGTATGACAAAAAGCACTTGAAATAAACTAATATTTGCATTTATTTCAACCAACTTTGTATATATGAAAAATTGTATATAACCTTTAGAAATTTTTATTTCGTATTGCCAACTTCGAATCAAACTATAGACTCTCGAATGAAAATTAGTCTAGAATGGTATTTTAATATTTTCTTCTAGTAAAGAATTATTGGATAATAAGAAATGGAGATATTGTATAATTTTAACTACATTTTAGGCGATAAAATCATTATTTTGTATAATAAACTTAAATTTTATTTAAAACTTATTCGTTGTATAATATTTTTTTGGATAAAATAATTATTTTGAATTATTTTCTATATTCTACTACATATGTAGAACGTATCAAAAAACATGTCTAATATCTAAAAAAACCATTCAATGAAATAAATATTAGAGTTTGTAATTGATAAAGACAATATTAAAAATAATTATTAAAATTTGTATTAAAAATGGAAAAATTACAAGAATGCACAAATTTGTGTTTAAAATGATAGAAATGTCAGTTAAATTTGTTCATTTCTGTTAATGCTAGTTCAAGTTTTGGAAATATGAAATTGCCCAATTTTGAGTTTGCAATTGTAAAAATGTCAGGGTATGTTTAGTGTTCATCGTTGTTCATTATTGTCTATATGTCGAGAGAACAAAAAGTAATATTTTTGTATTTTAGAACATGAAATCTGACATTCATATAATTGTGAACTAGAATCTTGTCGATCAACAAAAATGAACAAAATACACTGACATTCATATCATTCCAAACTCAAAACATATTACTTTGTACAATCGTCTGATTAAAAATATAAATGAAATATAATATTAAAAAAGCAGTTTTCTAAAACAAGAAATGTTTAAATTAAAAATGAAGAAACTAATACATATTTTATAGAGCCAACTTAAAGAAAATGAACTGAAAGTTACATTGAATAACCTTGTTTTTTTCTTAATGAGAAGTTTGGTCTAATACTTGCATGATGAACAGGTATTCCCAGTTTCAGTTACGGCATTTAATTCTCAACCAAACTGAAGGTTAAAATCTTCCTTCCCGTCCGTCGAGTTGGCATAATCTAATAAGACAATACGATTTATGACTACACGATTATACGAATATGTTATCGATAATGATTCTTGATAGAAAAACAGCCAATAACAATTACGACACAGACTAATACGAATTGTTACATGTAACTATAAGCATCCTCACTTCTCTCCTCTATAAATACAAAGCATAACTCACACTCTTTCAGAACCTTTTAGTTAAATTTGTTTTCTCTATATCTGCTTATCTCTCTGGCCTCTGTTTCTAACTCTCATTTTCTTGGAAACACCTTCTTATGGAAGGGAACAACCACACTGAACCTAATATCTCCAAGAAATCACCGATGAAGCTCCAAAAAATCTTCACAGCAGCACAGATTTGTCTCAGAATTGTCACAGTTGTGACCACATTAGCTGCTACATGGGTCATGCTTACCAACAAGCAAACCATTCAGATTGGTGGTTTCTCACTTGATGCAAGATACAGTTATTCCTCAGCGTTCAAGTAAAATTCCAAAACCCAAATCATAGAAACTTGGTTTTTCTCCATTTTATCTGATTCAATTTAGGGTTAACAACTGATTACTTTTTGTTTCTTTTCAGGTTCTTCGCTTATGCTAATGTAATTGCATGTGGCATTTCTGTGCTTTCCTTGTTGTTCCTTTGCATTGTGGGTCGTCAAGGCTCGAATCCAAAACATTTTTTCTTCTTGTTCCTTCTTGATTTGGTAAGCTTTTACTTTCATTTACATCAGTTCTTAATACCATTTACATAAAAGTACGCGGCGAGACTATAGAAGTAGGCACGGAAGGACCACATACAACACGAATCATGACTTGAAACGATTATAACACGTGAAACACATTTTGGTGCAGGTGATGATGTCATTGGTTCTAGCTGGATGTGCAGCAGGGACTGCAATAGGATTTGTGGCAAAATATGGGAATAACCACACTGGTTGGATGGCAATATGTGACCGTTTCACAAGATATTGCGATAAAGCAACCACTTCTCTCTTACTGTCTTACTTGTCATTTGTATTTTTACTAATACTTACAGTTATATCTGCTAGCAAGTCCAGGCAAATTGAGTTTTAGGATATGTATTCGAGCTGATATGTAAAACAAAAGCTATAAAACAAATATGGATATTGACCATTGTAGTCACTCAGTTTGAAGAAATGTATGGCTAGTTTTTATGATGATGGTGCCTAGCTATTTAGTGATTTGCATGGAACATTAACTCGTTATTTGTTTTAACCGCTAGCTTGGTATTCTCTATATATGGTTAACACTAATTCAGGGTCGGAGTATGAGACATAACTTCTATTTTAAAATAGTAACTCCTTTACCAATTTTCGGTTGGCTTAGTGGTAAAGGACACTAGTTTCACTTAAGCAAGGTCTGGGGTTCGAATCTGAGTTCCGCTTGTGTATGTAAAAAACTGGATTGGGAGAGACACTCGCATATCGCGCCAGACAGTCCTCGGGAGGAGGAGCTAAACAACTCACATCACACTTCTTTAAAAAAAAATAGTAACTCCTCTAAAATTGGAACATGAGGAGCACATTTAATCTAATGTCACATAAAAACGATCAAATGTCACATAAAACTGAGTTAATAGCTAGAGTAAGACTTTGTGGGTTACTTTTTTTTTCCTTTTATATGCTTGATATGGGGAAATAAAGTTGAAAATACAATAATTTAAAATAAAGAAGACCCAAAAATATATTATAGAAGGGGTGTTGCGTCTAGCAAACCAATAACTATAACTTCTCATTGATAAATTTAATAATAATCGATAAATATACCAAAATTTTTTAATATAGTAATGTTTGTAGAAGTGAATATATACAAAAGGAAGAGAAGAAGGTTTTGTTTCTTAGAAGATTCAACAAAAGAAGGCTTCATAAAAGGTAATAATCACTCAACAATATAATATCTATGTTTTTTTTGTTTGAACTCCTGGTCTCCTCGAATTATTGGTCGAGACTAATGCGAGTTTGGAGTGAGAGGCACAGCTTCTCTGTCACAGGAGCGACTCTTCTCAGACTTGAACTTGGGTTCAAGCTTTCATGGGAGGGTTGGATTGTGAGTCCAACCAATCCAACCAACACCTCGTGAGTTGTACTGACTGTATGGGTTAATTGGTGAAGTGAAAATTAATTGGATGATGACAAATGTTGAGAGAGAAGGTTTTGTTTCATAATGAGTTGGTCATGGATTGTCATCAAGTACGTGTCTGTCATGAAGCATATAGTTTGAATAATTCAGTCCCTGTCAAATCAATGTACCATGTTTGAATCCTAAGTATGGTGTCACCAAGTCAAAATGTCGGTGGCTTTATTATCAAATCCAGCTAATTTTCTCCTGAAACACGAGCATCACAACACAACATATTCATCTCTCGTTCATTTTACGAAATTGATTTCTCACAAAATATTTATCATTTTTTAAAATTAATATTTTTCACTTACACTTTATATTTTAATATAAATAAAAATATTTTATTTAATTTATCTATATTTTAAATATTGTTTTTTTCAAAATTAGCTCCTTAACCGAAAAGGCTGTACTTTTAGCTATATTTTTATATTTGACAACACAAATGGCATAGTAGTTCATTCTATAACCTTCTCTTCGTAGGTAAGCAAGTGTTTATAAAATAATGCAAGAGCCGAGTCCAAAGTGTGCTGCATAACCTTAGGTAGGTCCTGAGCTGAGGATTTACCTGCAGAAGCAACTGCCGACACAAGGTCGCAGCAGATAATATAGGCATCTATACAACAAATGCACATGATTGATTACAACTTCACATGGTTTTACTATACACATATCATCTAGCCACTATCTTGTATAATACAAACAACAAAACAATCATACAACTCAACCGAAAAAAAATTCAGGTTTATTCCTCACCAAACTGCAGTGTTGATGGAGCCCAGCAAAACACTGCATGAATCTGCCACAAGGATATCATATATAATAGAGGTTTGTTCCCATCATGATCCTGTTTCAGTGAGATTTCCAGGCATGAGATTCTAAAGCATTAAAGTGTTTACAGCACAGCCATCAGAAGCTGTCTACTTCGTACATTAAAACAACTCAGAAGGAGGAAGGAACATACCCTGCAAAGTTGATACAACTCAGCTATGCATTATTTATATAATGCATGGAAAGCTATAAACTAGGAACAGTGAAGAAGAAGTATGGCATATAACTTATATTGCAATCAATTATTGAGTTTCAGAAAAATAACATCAACTTCAACGCAGTTAGGTCAACTAACCAATATTACAGCTCTACAAAGAGCTTGTTTTTTTCTTTCCGAACACCGCTAACCTACCTATGTTTAATCCTAAAGCAACGTAGCAACTAACAAATCATATGGACAAATGGAACTCAAGTAAAAATAATAATAATAACAGTAAACACAACCAATGTAAATGCAGATCATGGAATGAATCTTAAAGCTCACGGCACGATGCAGCGGTTAATTTGTTTGACTGCTACGGTCTAGTAAAAACGCCCCAGATCTTACCACGGCCAAGAGTATCCAAGAGCTTCTTAGCTCCCTCAACATCCATCTCAACTAATTTCTTCAAGTGTACACAAGCTCCGGCTGTGATCATTTGTTTCCTGCACTTCTTAGAATGCTCAAGTGAAGCCAATAAAGAAACAGGGTATTTCTTATCTAAATTCTCAATTGATGGATCTAATAATTGAATAGCGCTCACGATTCCTCTTTCATCCTTTCTAAAAATCTTTCTATTACAGGCACACAACATGAGCCGAGACAATGCCTTGGATGCTGCTTCCTTCTCTTCAACAGCCTTACCATCTAGCATTTTAATCAACGGACTAATATACCCGGATTCACCCATTTCCTTCCTAGATTTCGAGCTAAACGCAAGCTCGTAAACAGCTCTAGAAGCCGCAATTCTAACACCAAGAACGCCACAATTCAACACATTAACAAACCTACCAATAAACCCATCAGAAACGATGCCTTCAGCAATAACTTGACAAGAAGCTAAATGCATTAACAACTCAACAGCAACTTCTAAACTACTTACAGGAGGCGATGAATCCCAGAAATTCCTCAAACACTCAATCCCGCCTTCCTTAGCCACCAAAAGCTTCAAGCTTTCATCATGCATAACCAAATTACACAAGCAGCCGATAGCATTCTCCTGGGCTAACGTGGTCCCAGAAGACGCGAGAGCAATCAAAACAAAAATTGCATTCTCCTCAACGAAATTCTTTCTAATTTCCTCAAAATCTGCCAAATTTCGCAACACACCAGCGGCAAATGCCTGAGAACCAGGCGTTCCTGCCTGACAAATCTCCAACAATGACGAAATGCCACCTCTAGAGCCTATAGCTCGGGCATTTTCTTTCGAAAAGCTTAAAGCTTGGAGAGCAATACAAGCTTTTTCTCTAGCAAACCCACTTCCAGATTCTAAAACCCTCAACAAATGATTCAACAAAGACAATCCCTCCGCAACTAATACATGTTTACTACTATCAACCATGGAAATCCTAGATATCGCATTAACGGTTTTTTCTTTCATCTCTAAAGAGCTCGAATCGAGCAATTTAACTAAAACAGGCACAACACCTTGCGCCACAGCAATCATTACATTCTTATCATCCTCCAAAATCAAACCCAGAACAGAATCCATCGCCGAGTTCTTCGACTCGGTCGTTCCAATTTGCAGCCTAGTCACCAACTCTCGTGACTCGGTCCGTACAATTTCCCGTTTTGAACAAGAATCCAATACGTCACAGTCAGAAAGAACCCCACTCTTGATCAAAACCTCACAGTCTTTCACATGCTGGTCCAATTTAGCCAAAACTGAATCGATTTCATTTTGCGTTTTCAATTTTCCCTCGGTCAACACAGGGGACTGACTTTTTTTCACCAACAGAATCGACTCCGTTAAAGTGGTGGAGATTGATTTGACGATGTCTAACAACATTGGGTTGGAGCTAGAATTCGGAAACTCAGAGAAATCCGCGAGTTGAGTTTGGAGATCAGTGAGTTTGGTTTTGATCAAAGACCATTTCGTTTTGAAAAATCGAACAGTTGAGATTTCATTCAAGAGGGTTTGGAGAGCCGAGTCTGGGGATTTCATTGTTAGTTTTGCTTTGGTAGGGTTCTTAACGAGACGCTCAGAGAAATATGGAAGTAGAAGTGAAGTGTTGTGTTTGTTAAAGAAGAAGAGAAAATGTATATGCGATGTTATATAATAATTGATTTCAACTCTCATGTTAAGAGCGTGAAATTCACGCGTTTAGATTAAGCTCATTTGCCGCCAATTAGTGGTGGTTTAATCTTGAGTTATGATATGTTTAGATAAGATGTTGTTTTTCAAATATTTTTTATTTTGCATTTAAATTTGAAAACTTGATGACCTTATTATAATATCTACAAAGTTGTTAAAAGAGAATCTTTTATCATTATCTATTGATTAAACGGTTAATTTGGTAACAATAATTTGAGATGTTTGAAAATTTGATAAAAGGAAAAAAAATGTTGTATTGAAAATAATAATATTGAAATTGCTTAAAAATTTTAATGTTATTTTTACTTAGTTTTAGAAATTTAATTGCTGTACTTTTATTTTTGTGATATTTCTTTTAACCAAACTAATATATTTTTATTTTATTTTAATAGATAATATTTTTTATATTAGTTATTTTAATATAAATAATTTTTTACTTTGATTTATTTTATAAAAATTATTTTTTATCAAATTAATGATATTTTTAATTTTTTAAAATAAATTTATTTATTTAAATAAATATAATTTAATTAAAATAATTCATGAAATAAATATAATATTATAAAATTAAATAATAACTTTTAATAAACTTAATCATTAATTTTTAATTCTCAATTTGTTCAAAATTACTAATTAATATTAAACAAGAAAGATTGGCGGGAGAGCGTGAGAAAACGCGCCGTGAAGGAAATTGAGTACAGAGAATGGAAAAAGGAGTTGGGAACTGAGCCGAAAACTGTCAGAATACAGAAAATCAATATTATTAGAATCAGACGGCTAAGATTTCAGGAAACAAAATAAATCGTGGGGCCCATAATCCTTTTCAATAATCGGATCCCTTTATGAGTTTGCGACGGGTCGGACAGGGAAACTTCCAAGTCTCCTCGTCCGTGAGTCACACCTGGCCCGTTTATTTCCGACTCGTAATTAAGTTGATCCGTTTACGATCCGAATTCATTTAATGTAAATTCAAATCCATTTAACTCTATTTTGAGTTGTGTTATTTAAACTGATCGTATTGACAATTCACAATTTTATCCGTGACCTGAGAATCTCTAGTTTTATAATCAAACCTAACTCAGACAACTCTGTACTGAATGTTCAGTATTTAGCTGAATCGACCAAACCAATCGAAATCAAATCTAGAAAATAAGATATTGTCACGTAACAACAAAACTCGTATTATCGTGCAAAAATTGAAGATATTAAGCAAGTGAAAGTACAAAAATCATGCATGCATGGTAATGTGATGACTAAACTTCCACGACAATTCATACAAATTTGCTACGCAAGCTATGGGATATTAAAAACATGGACCAATTCCATTGCATGGGATGTTGACGTTGATTTTTAAGACATGTTAACTAGTTAAAATTATTAACTTGCCCTTTTGAGTTTTGTAATAAATGCTAAATCAAGCATTTGTCAACTAATTTAAACCGATTAGTAGGTTGACTTTTTACGCTTAGAGTATCCATATTAGGTAACATGCAGTTTGATATTACAAGAAGTGGTTTGATGTAATTTTCGTGTCTCACCTCCCTACGTTTTTGTAATATTTGTTCCCGCGACGTCGCCGTCCGGCCACGTTGGCCGGCAACACCGTCCGGTAACATTGAAAACGGACGGTTTAAATATTATGTAAGAGATAAATAAAGTTAAAAATTTCAAACAATTTCCATCCCACATGTTCAAGGTTAAACCTAGTCGAATGAGTGTTGTTGAAAATTTTGTGGATTGATCGTCTTTGATCAAAAAGTAAAATGTTTGCACTCAAATATAAATTCTTAATTTTTGTCGGACCTGTATTATTTGTGTAATTCATGTTTAGTTTTTTGTTAATTTTACCATCTCGATATTTTTTATTTAAAAACTTTAAACACCACAAAATTTAAATTATTTAATAATTACAGACGTTGTTTTTTCTTTAAATTAAGAGAAATTATAACCGAATAAACATGTGAAAAATTCGAAAACCTTCAAGCCATATTATTGGAGGAAGACGTTCGACACCTTTATCGGGCTAGGCTTACACTTGGTGGCTACTTCGTAATGATGTCTTCAAAGTCCTTACTTGTCTTCTGTTCGTAGTTTTTGGCCCACCATCTTCATTTTTTTTAGTCTGAGCTCCGGTATCTCCGATTCACTGAGTCGAGATTAATCCAGTTCGAAGAAGAGTTCTAGGTGGTTAGGTTTCATTCCCCTCCTAAGCGGCATTGTGGGGATCGAACCGCAGTCTGCCCTGCTAAGTTCAGCTTCAATCACCACTGAACTAAGACACGCATGCGTATTCCACTTAGTACTTATGTTAATCGAGTGAGACTTATCATTTCTCATTTTCCAAATCATTTCGATGTCACTCCTGATACTTTAGACTAATTTGTTTAATTTGGAGAAAATCTACCAGCTAACAAGGTAGTAGGGTGATAACCCGGATTAGTCAGGTCGTAATCGTGTTGTATTTTTTTCTATTAAATATTTACGACATAAATACTACAAATCCCATGAAGCGAACACTTGAGAGCTAATGAGCTGAAACCCAAGCCCAAAAGTTCAGAACTAAATCTTAAACTGTTTTTAACTAAAGAGTAAAAATACAAGTCAATCGAATTGATTGAATCAGCAGTTGACCTTGAATGTCAAATAGAATCAGAGAGTGACTATGAATGTGGACCTGCCTCAGTACTAACACATTTGTCAACTAGCCCATATATAGCACCATCCTTTTGCTCCATTAATGGAAGAATCAAGAAAGATGCTGCAAGCTTGGAATGTTGAGCTGAGAATAGATCAGCCTAATCTGTTTTGTGCTTTAGCTTTTTTCATGAAGAAGCTTGGAATAATTGTGCAGGAATGAGATGTCAAGTTTGTGAAAATGATTGTTGTTTGTAACATAAATATTGTAAAAAGTTGAATCCGTATCATTCATATCATATCATAGACATGTAGTCATAAATCGAATTATTGTGTCAAAACGGAACAGAACTTTATAGTTGGACTTGAATGATGGATCGTATACAGTGCTTTGACAGAAAGCCTGTTTTGTGTTGATTACAGAATAATGAAGAGTATTTTGGGAGAGACAATATAGCTGATATAGACATATGGTTATTCCAGTTAAAAGTTCATCGATAGACCATGAAGCTCTTTTTTTAAAATCGTTGAAAGAGTCTAAGACTCACCTGATTTTTCAATGTTTGTCTCTGCGAATGTCTCGTTAGAACACCTGTGATCAATATCTGTCGCCAATCAAAAAAACAAGCAACAAATGATTAATAAATGGCATCAATCAGATAAATGTAGATTATAAAACGGATGTGTTGGTCTAGACACCTCCAAGTCATAAAAGAAAGCAAACTAACAAGGTAGCAGAGGAGACAATTCGGATTAGTCGTGTCGTTTGTGACGTGTTATAATCGTATATTGATCACAAGTTGTGTTATCATGACAGAAATTACGAGTCCTCAGCGCTACGAAGGAATAAGGCCATGAAAATGGGAAGATAAAATGCAAGTTGATGGTTCAAGAAGAGCAAGACGCTAAGCCAGTCTATTAATGTTTGCAAATCCCTTTCACGTTTTCTCTCGACAGTTAGGCAATGGAAATCAAATTTCATGAAAACTGTACACAGCTGTGAAAACAACAGTGGGGGCTCAAAATATGCAGCATTAATGGATATTTAGTTGATCTTTTTGTGTTGAACAGAATATATTCCAATTTGGGCAGCTTGGTTTAATTCCAATGTTGTGGATGACCTAATAAAACAAATCAACGGGTTAAAAATAGTACAGAGAAAAACACAGAAAGGAGAAGTAATTGGAACGTCAGAACTCAAACAACGAGACTATAGAAGCAAACACGACAAAGATGCAGTCGTCCCCTCTCCCTTTTCTTTCCGTCTCCGCTTATGTGAGACCAAACCCAACATGTTTGCAATTGGAATGTCAGAACTCTTTCATTATCTATAAATACAAGGTGGTCGTTTGAAGCAATGTCAGATCCTCCAATACTCAAATGCACATGTCTATGAAGAGGAAGGGAAAGTCTTATATGAAGAAGAAGAGTTAATCTGGTAGCCCAGGATGACTTGCCCATTTCCTCCAAGGTTGCTTTAAGATTCAGAAAGAGCAACAAAATGGTTAATGGGCAGTCAACTAGGGCTATTCTGGTTGGCTCTTATCTTTCATGTTAGACTCTTCGCTTCCATTGATGAAGGCAACACAATTGCCATTGAAATGGAGGTTTTTTGCAGAGCTTGCTTCTCGTATAAGTTAAAAGGTACAATGGTTTCTTGGTTTACGTTTAGTTAGTTGTCGTATTCATCAAGTTGATGGAACCATGTGAC
>CANYCX011881744.1:0-12764 GCA_948193385.1 Breynia disticha f. nivosa | reverse complement strand
CTAATCAAACAACTCAATCATACCACGTAATCACTATCTATAATCTCACAAAGCTCATTTTTACACAATACTCAACATATCAAACGTCAATCTCAAATAACAACCATTCTCATATCAAACATTTTCAAATACTTAATTTTATTCATCATTAAGCAAATATCAGTGCAACCAGTGTTCATAACAACATGACACAACATGAGAACATACATTGATAATAATCATCTCACAGAAGCATTTATACATCAAAAGCATGAATAAAACATGCTATAAATGAATGCCAATTGCAATGTGCATATGAATGTTATGCAATCACGCAATCACATGCAAATGCTCCCCCGTGGTCTTCTTTTCTCTTTTCTTTTTCTTTTTCTTTTCTTTTCTTTTCATTTCATTTTTCCCTCGATCCCAGACCGGCATCATACCCAGTACGGCATCGAGCTCTCGTCCAAAATCATCAGGCTCTGTCTGTATCTCATATTTGTGTCATACAATAATACAACACAACGAATTATCAATGCATTCATATAACAATATCTCAAATCATGTATGTTCCACATGCTCAATAAGCAATCATATGCTTTCTTATATCCGAAAATCACATATGAAATCAATCAAAGCATTCAGAGCATGTAAACCAATCATTTATCAACCAAATGTCACTATATTAAACAGAGCATACCAAACTCATTCAACTAGAGTTCAAAGAAAAAATCAGGAAAGTTCAATAAATGTGCCAACAATCTCATAATCAAAACATCATAATGTTCCAAAAACATAACATACATAGTACATAAGTAATTAAGCTTATACATCCTCAATCGATAATGAACCATACGAATATGATCCAAACATAGATTAAGACCATATCACAATCAATACCATATTAAGAATCAATCTATCATAAAGAACATCAACCATATGTCAACTAGACATAAACATCACGCTATTTCATTCATAAACCAAACAATCATATCAATCATGAACCAATCATAGATCAAACAACCGCATTCATTATGGTTCATCTAACACCTAAAAACTCAACATCTCATTATAGGCATTTTTCTACTTAAATAGAATCGGCCTAAAACAATGTACGAATCAATATGTAAGCATAAGAACACTTACCTCTAAACAAAGCAAAATCAACAAGCAAACACAGCTCAAAAATCACTCTGACGTCGTAAAGATCCTCCTGTATATAATGAATAACATACAAGGCATTAACTCCTATTCATACATTATTTCTAAATTAATTCCATTCAAACATAAGAATCTAACAAGGTTTACAATTTTAGTTTCAACCATTTGTCAACCTTACTAAAACCTTAGGTTTTCCATTCTTTTCATCAACCTTTCTTCCTCAAAATCATCCTATCAAATCGCTAACTTCAAGTTCAAATTCTCTTCCTAACTATCTTCATTTCCAGCAAGCAAAACCTTACATAACATCCATATAATTCAGCAAACATCCAAGCATCAACCTTAAATAGGTAAAATAAGTTTTCTACCATATGATTGATGACAAAAGAAATCCCCCAAACCTCTTCCTTTGAACAAAACTTAGCTTTTCTCAATTTTCCCTGCTCCTATTTTTCTCTGGAATGAAAAGTAGGTAAAATAAGGTTTCTCCCATTTCTCGATTGTTCGTTTTAAACAATTTTCATGCAAAACAGCAATCCACACGTGGTGGGAATCAAAGTACGCGTGGTAGTGCCAACTGTACGTACTTTAACCTCCACAACGTGTACTTTACTACCATGTTCATATATGTTTATAGGTGTTCATTTCTGATTATGGTCATGTTCAAATGTGTTCATTTGTGTTCATCTGTATTAGAACCTAAACATATAACTCATCATTTTCAATATGTATTATCTATTGTTATTCAACAATTCCATCATTTAAATTCTGGGATGTTACACTAATACCATGTCAAAGTCTATGGGCACGTACATACATGTGTGGGCTTATGAATGATACAGTTTGTGGAACACTCTAATACAAAACCAATAGGCTTGTATAATGCCCATAACCCACATTACTATAAGTCACTTGACACTCTTCTACTTATCCGATGTAGGACACATTCCTAGCACATCTTCCTTTTTCTTTCTTTTGTTTTGCTTTTATGTTTACTCTGTTTCCACTTTTTGTATGTTTTGTGTAACTTATAATAATAAGTTATAAGTTACCACACTTGAGTTATATGCAATGTGAAAGAAATCAAACATATATAACATATATATATAAATAGAAATTAATTAACACATAATTAATTAAAGTGATAAGTAAAATGAATAGAAATGTTGACCTCAAACTCCATTCAACAAAACGAAAAAAATTGTTACCACATTGAGGGAACACAGGTATCCACATGAGTAAGAACATCGAGATATGAGCAATGTTTAGCACCTGATCCTACACTAAAAATTTTGATCAACAGAGAGAGGGTTTTAGAATTCTTATTCTAAAACCTCCATAAAGGAATCTAATTTTGGTGGTTAATTGTGTGGAAGAGTAAGTTTCTCTTCTCTTCCTTTTGCTGTAAGGAGAAATGTGGAGGGGAAATGGACTATTTACAGAGTGGAGGTACCTATTGGTGAATATGTACTTCTTCACTCATATTTACATTTTAGTCCCTAACCAAAATGCTTCTAATTTAATCCTCCTATCAAATAAATCATAATTAAGCCATTAAGTTAATTATATTTATTCGACAAACCTAAACATCATGGGAGAAATAAATTATTCTTTCATCTCACACTCGCACATGATGACTGCGATTACAGATTCTCTCTTTAGGGATCATATTTCATCTCTTTGTAGTGTGAGCGACCTTCAATGAAATGATCTTCTCGAGCTAAGCAGCTCAAGTATACTAGAAGATTTCTCATTATTCTCTAGTCTCAGCTAAATTTAACTATTCCCTAGATTACTTTCCCAATATCACTGATTTCAACTCATTTTGGTCTCACGAAATATTGTCATAAACACTAATTACATATCTTGCAAGAACCAATGTTAACCACATTAATCACATTTCTAACAAGAACACAGTAATTTGGTCCTAATGTTATATGAACTTGAGTGATATCTTTGGAAATAATCTTCCTCATCTATTATTGATCTGTTATATGTCATATCATCTAACCAGAGAGTTAACGTATGCCCACTTGTAGCTAGTGAAGCCTATTTGTACAACTTATCAAATTAAACATCATGACACATGCTTCACAATATTATCAAAGAAGTGAAGTTGTAGAGATCCTCTTGTCGTTATTGGGACTCACAAAAGGAAAATTGAGATAAATTTTACTTCAATCATTTTCCATCCCTTAGTCAGATTATACATGTTATAATTAATATTGATGTATTCTCAACTTATGAGTGCATGTTTATAAAATTATATCACACAAAAGCTTCAGTCTTCAGTGAACAAAGGACCTTCTTTTATTCCACTTTTAGTCTTTTATATGATTATACTTGTGGCATTTGATAAAACTTAAATACTAGGCTAGATTTCCATAATATTTGCATTTATAAATTCACATTCACACATTTATAAATTGCATGATCCAATATATCATGACTTATTCAACGATACGATTTCTAAGCGGTATTTGGTTATTATACATTTCCTAATAACTGCTTAATCTTAAAATTCTATCTACAAAGATAGAACCAAAGTAACATGCTCATGTGAGTAGGCTACTTCTGTCAACATGTTCTATAGACTACACATAATAGTCTTACATATACTGTTATATGTGACATAGACATTTGCCACGTCACCAATTCTCAAGAAAGTAATTTCTTTGCACATGAAATTTTAACTAAAGGATTTACTTTTAAACTCTCTTGTGGACTTGTAAATGAACTCTAAGTTCAATAATTCCTATGCAATACAGTCATTCTTGACTTAAAATGATATTTGTGTTCGATTAGCTCCTTTACGCTATCGAGTATGACAATCTCCTAAGATTTGTCATATATCTTCGAGGCAGTGGACCTTAGATAGTACACAAAATCTATCTTTCCAAAATTCCTCTTCATAAAATAGTTCTAGCTATTCATACATGGAAAACTTGCATTCTTACTTCCTACATTTTCGATTGATGTAAGAACCATGCAACATCATTTCCACTTGTAGATCCTTTGGCATCACCATTCAAGAACTTTAATGTTTTACAAGTATCTTCCAACCACTCCCACTAATCCTGCTCACAGATTAGTTTTGTCTATCCTAGCTAATACTCCTTTTAGCATAGTAGAACTATATCTTGTACAAAACAAGTCTCAGACTTTTATTGCAAGTCACTCTCTTGTACTCAACAAGATTCTTTATTGGTAAACAAGTTGCACTCTTGTACTCAACAAGATGCACTATATGTGGACTATTATAGAGTACCATACTTAATAATTTTTTTTCTCTATATCATCAAATATGGGTACAAAACTCATTATTAAGGCTAACTAAATCTTGATCTAGTTACTTGAAAACTCATTTTAAAAGTAACTCATAAGCAATTATTATCATGCTAGAACACTTAATTCTAGCCACACGTGTATTAGTAATACACCAACAAGAATAACAAAATTCACCTTACTTTTTCTAACTCACAAATTTGAAACACTATTATGTTTTGTAACTTTGTAATATGAGACATACTCTTGTAATTTAAATCTCCCTTTGAGATTTATGAGTTTAGAAATTAGACTAGTCCTATTGACTTTGTTGTACAAATCCAGTAGTGATTATTAATGATCTCATAAAACTTATCACATTGGACTTTGTATCCAACATGATCCCAATACCATTTTAGCACATAACTAAAATTTACTCAAAATAATATTATTTTGTTCTCTTAGTTTGTCTAGAACAACCAATACTCAACTTTCTTTTGATCCAACAGATGTCTCTCACATTCTCATTACTTAAATCTGATAGCATAAAAATGAGATGAGATAACTTTGAAAGTTTATTCTTGACAAATGGAGATACTAAAAAAATCACGAACAATTCAACACTTAATTGTTTCTTCAAGGCTCTTGTAACTAAACTTAAAGACATGTCACCAAAACATTATTTTCACATTTAGAACACTCCCACTGGGATTAAGCTCCAAAACTCCCACTAAAGTTAAGAAACTATTAGGATTAAGTTCAAAACTCTAAAATTCTTAAGTTCAACACTCAAAAATTTTCACCGAGTAAAGAGCACCTAGCTCTCACTGGTACTAACATCCATTTAAGTCAAGATCAGAACCATCAGAACCATTAACACTCAAGGAAGATGTGGTTACGATGCTTAATTATAAACATAAAATATTGCTAAATATTTTGCACATCAATTACTTTTCTTCCTTAAAATTATCCAATTCCTATTCTTCCTTCAAGATTCTCCCACTCAAATGGACTCATCATGAAGGATAATAGTCCTAAAATCTCATATAAACATGGGCACATCCATTTTGTCCCATTTTAGAAATCTATTCATGAAAAATTGATTGCCTATGCTCGTTAGTTGCACTCATCGATACAAGTCTACTCATATCATCCAATGCGAGTATATGTCCTCATGACACAATTTAGTATCCTGCTTAAAGCACTCTACATATCATTTTAGCCTTTCATGACTAAAATCACGTGTTCATTGGGTACATATTATGAACGAACGTAGCTATGTCATTCTCATGACTAAACCACAAAAATTCCACAAGATTTTGTAAGCAAAAATCTTTTGAGATGTAAGAAGAACAATTCCTTCTTATGTTCACATGACTCATGTTATGGAATTGGAAATGAACATCTTATGTTCAAATCTATGTCATAACTTGAGCTTAGACTTTACTCAAATCCACTCACGACGTTAGTTGGTCCTGGCATCTCGATTGAATCACATCTTGAAAAGCAAGTTCCAACTTCCTAATGTGATATGTCTTAAGTAACTACGACTTTTACGATAATAATCATATCACAAAATGGTAAACACAGTAGGCATATGCCTTTCCCTTAATCATATCATCAACTAATGACAAAAAATGGATTACAATAAGAATTCAGCTTAACTAATATTCACATTATTAGTACATCACTATAGACATCAACAACAATTAGGCAACTCAAAATGGAAGAATTTCCTAACACTCTAGCTATTAGCTAATTGATCAAAATAATTTAGGCTAACCTCGACTAGAGTCACATACAATGAGATTACATTATCACTAAGATAATGCTTAAAACAAAGTAATAAAATTTATCTCTAACTTATTAGAGGATTGTAGTCCATACTCAAACATAATGTAAACAAGAAATTTTAACTTTGAAAGATCTTTTGAAGACGTTCTTCAATGAGTTAAAACTTTTCAAGACTCACTTCTATAAGTTAATTACTTCTTAACTCCCACTTTCTGTGTCACTCTTGACATGTTTGACTTTTCTCACTTAGATACTTCAAACACAATTGAAGACTACTGAATTCTTCAACAAGTAGCATCAAGTTTTAAATTTATTATCTTCAAAATATGAAACACAAAACAACATATTTAAACATGACACATTTCTCACTTTAAACTGCATACTCCAAAGTACGATACTTTGAGCAATCAAGATATTGCGTTGACAAAACATCTCAAGTCTATAATTAAAACCATATTTTTAGTCTTACAAATCTTTCAATTCTTAAGAATTCCAATTCTTAAGCTTATTCTTAACCCGTGTCCTTAGTTTAAGAAATTTCTCAACTTTCTTTCTAAGAACTTTTTTGACAAATAACCCTCGTACATTTATCAAGTTTAGGTTGTTATTCCGTGTGTCTCCCACTTGGATAAACCAAGGAATAGATAACATCTTATTATGTATTTATTCGAACTAGTTACCAGTTAACTAATATTACTAATTCATGAATCATATAAGCTTCTAAGCTTTTATACACAACTCTTGTGTTTAAGTATCAAATATAGAAGTCATAGACCACGATCCACTGATACATTAAATTTGACACTAATATAACTCTTAGTAATCTTACACACTCATCATTTATCCCGCAAAACATAATGATGTACACAACAAAATTCTTTTATTCCACTTCACATAAATCTGAATTATGTCGAGCATATAGTACATTCCTTGAATTTTGACTCTCAAAATCAAGGTATTTAAAGCTCGTCACTTCTAATCATGCTTAATACTACTTGATTAATACTACTTGAGCCTAATATGCAATTATGCTTACCTCAATATTAATCGACTTTAGAAGTAGTGGATAGTAAAATAATTATTGCATAAATAAACATTAACTATAGAATTTATTGTTCTCTAAATAAGGAATTTTAGCATTATACCTAATTTACTATTTCTTCATTAAATCTTAATCCAGTGTTTGGTTCATATAAAATGAGCTTTACACACAATGTGGTAGAACCACAATTTTATTTAGGTTACTACATTCACTAGACCAAAATTTAACTAGTAATAGTAAATTAAAATTTAGTTTCACTTTCTAAATTACTATAACTTAGCCAACATACGTTCATTACATGATAAAATAAAATTACAAAAATTTTATTTTTCTAGAAATGCAATATTTCTAATAAATTGTACAAAACATTTTACATGTTCAAATAACATTTAAACTATTTAAACATTAATAATGAACATAAAACTAAAATTCTAGTACCTAACAAATGGTATTTTCGACTTATTTCACATTAAGTCTTTTCAATACCCAGCAAATGGTATTGTCAACTTATCACACAATAAGTTATTGCGTCCACAAAGACACGTATGCACACACACAATGAACTTTGCAATAGAATTTAAAAAATAAGCACATAATCTTTGCGGGAAATTCTATATAACTCAATCATTACTCAAATCAAGGCCTCAACTAATACTATATTAATTATTACAAGTAATCCTCATTATTATAACCTTTCTCGATTCACTAAAATTTTATCTTTATGAATATACTAAATATTCAATCATCCATCAAATTTCAAGTTAAGTCCAATTGTCATACCCACTATAATTGCATTTAAGACTAACTTAATTAGCATATAATTCATATTACTTAAATTTTTTTTCAAATCATTAAAAAATTATTGGTTTTCGACAAACCACCATCCCGATTGCATAGTTATGGGATTATGTCTCACAAACTTAGTTCGCAACTAAATTGCGTCTTGATTATTGTCATGTTGATCACAAAGATCATATAATGGTCCATAAAATGTAATTTATTGTATTATCTCCAATTTTATAATATTACATTTTTTCTTATTTCTAGTGTTTTCTAAACAAAAATTTCGTAAAATATTTTCACGCATAAAATATATTTTACCACTTCCCACTGTTTTGTCAAATCATACTTTTAATTAAAAATAAAACTTCTTTCCAAGATTAATTTCTGGATTTCACCGTTGATTTTGTTAAAACACATTTTAACTTCAACAATGTCATCATTAATCCAAAATAAAATATTCCTCAGCTTTGGATTCATCGAGAGAAATCAAAATTCAATCTTTTTTACGTATGCAAACTTATTTTGAGGACATTTAATGTTTAGCATTATCCATAATGAATATAGAATAACTCTACTATGTAAAAAAATTACATAATAAATTCATAATATGCATTATAGCCACATTGTAATTTTATTAGGATTTATTGACAAATTAATACATTTACAATAATTAAAATACACAATTTTAATTAATAATTCTATAACACATATAGAATTATGTCAAAAATATAAAAAAATTATATAATAAATTTTTAATACATGTTACAAACATATTGTAATTTTATTAGAATTTTATTTGACAAATAGGTACATTTAAAATAATTAAAATACAAACTTTTAATCAATTTTAAATGAAATAAATACTTCTGGAATTAAAAAATTTACAAAAAATATACCAAAAATTTTAGAATATTGTAAATGTATTAGAATATTTTTGTCGAGGTTTTTACCCAAAAATTTACCTATTTATATCCAACTTCCTCATTATACATACCCACAGATACAAAATAAAAAAAACTCCATCTCGAAGAACACACAAGAAGAAAACATTGCAAAGTGTATGAGAATGTTCAAATGTTATTTTTGTCGAGGTTATATGAAAATTGGAAGTTGTAAGTAGTTATTTTTTGTCGTATTTTTTGTACAGTAAAGAAAATAAAGAAATATAAGAGATTAATATGGTTCGGTACATCCACGTTGATAACGATGGTGATTTTTTTATGTTAGTAATGTGAGTAAGTACAGGATTTGTATACACATATGGTTGTGAGGATAAGTGATAGGACCTATTATGCACATTTATTTCCCTGATTTTATAGCTTATGTTTGTGAAATTTTGTAGATTAAACGTGCAAATATAGGAGCTTTTATACCTTTTTTATTTTATCTTAGGTCATGTAAAGAACATGAGGATTTGCTAAAGATTTGATGAAAAAGAGAGCAGATCAAGATGACCATTTCTAGAGGCACTAGTGAAGAGATCACTAGCATGATTCACGATATAATTTATGGCCAAAATGCATATCATGGTCATGCCATTGTAAGCCATAAATTGTAGATGCAAATGGAAGGTGTTTGGTGTTTTCAAGGACTTTTAGGTCAGAAGGGGTATCATGTTCATGATACCCTTATGTCATGAATTGAGACTCCAACCAAGGCAAATGTTACACAATATTGGAAGCAAAAAGTGGTCAAGACCTCCATCAAGAACATGACATAAGAGTGTCACAACTTGTGCTTTAATTCTTCCAAATGCAACTCACAAAATGAAGGCAAGAAGAAGGCAACAACACTATCTTAAACATGATTCCTTGTTAGTCACAAATTGAGGTGTAAAGGATGAAAAACATGACACAAGTAAAGAAGGGAATTTAAGCCAAAAACACAATCACGAATGTGACTCTCTTTGAGTCTTAAATTAGAGCTTATCTTCAGTATACATGACTATGATTGTGAAGGAAAATTAAAGTAGAAGACATGTCACATTCGTGACATGTATAAATCACAAATTGAAGGTGAGTGTTGGCCATTCGTGATACCATTTGATGAAGAAAAAGAGAGACAAAATACCAGTTATGAACTTGGATTGCTTGGGTCATGAATTGTGATCTATAAGTTGCATTTGTGACTCGAAAAATTTCCTAAACTTTCCTTAAATTGAGGGGCATAATCATGTCAGACAATCCCAAGGGGCTTTAGGAGAGGCATATAAATAGGGTTGCTTGAGGTTTATAGGAGGCCTATTGTCATCATTTTTCTAGAGACAAAGAAAGCTTGGGAATAAGGGTTTTTCTTTCCTTTACTTTAATATTGTGTCTCACTTATTTTTATTATTATTGAGCTTTAAACTAGTCATGTTAGGCTAGAATTTTTTAGGTTATCTTGGATGTAAATTGAAATATATGTTTGGTTCACTTATTTGATAACTGAGGATTGTGTTTATATGTTCTATCTTTATTGCTTGATCTAAATGAACAAATGATATAATGGGCAAATTTTGTTAACTATATTTAGTGTCTCTAGTTTGGAATTGCAAAGCTGAAGGTTAAAGAGAGCTAATTCCCTAGTATGAAACCATGTCAAAAATCTCTAGCAGTGACATTCTAGGATTAGATAATAATTGTTGAGAATTAAACAATTGCGCTTAATGAATAATTAATCATTTTTGTTTGTTGATTGTTTGTTATTATTAATATGGATTTGTGAAAGCTTATGCTTTGGAAGACTAAAATAATCAGTGTCGGGGTTTTTAGGATATAAATATACCAAACAAATACAATGTGCTAGATGAAATGCCTAAGCGAATATGACCTTGCGTAGTCTAATGTATTACGAGAGTAGAACATTAGTTAGTCTTAAGGACTTAATTGGTAGCATCTCAAAAGGGACTTCTAATTGGCGCTAGAGCACGCGAGAACACTGTTATTAACCTCAAATCAATTAGGTGACCAAGTGTAATCTCTTTTTGAATCTAGGATACTCTGACACCTTTAATTCCATTGCTAGTTCTTATACTTATTTACATTTTTTCTTTTTATTAATTGATCCAAACGAGATCTCGCCTTTTTTATTGCTTTATTTTATCTTCGTTATGACCCAAACCAATTTAAATAGTAAGATCCTCAAAAGATTTGATCCTGGGAGGCATACATCTGTAGTAAAACTAAACTAATCTACTACACTTTCTAGACACCTGTCAATAAACATAAATAATATCTTTTTACAATTCAAATTCAATCTCAAGATGATGTCTTAACACTCCCTACAAGTCCTTTCCCAATGGAGGTAGACGCAACATATTACAAAGGTGAAGAAGTCGAATTTTAGTCTAACAAATCAAGATCTACTACCAACGACTTTAACTATACAACTTTAGTAGTTGTATTAGCTAATTCCTTGTACTCACTCTCCATGAAGGATCGAGCCACTGTGGGCTATTTATTTGCACTCCAAGATATTATATTGTATCCAATGTAAATGGCGTATCCATTTGTATAACGACGATCATCTAGACAACCTGTCCAGTCACTGTTTCAGAAACATTCCAATATAAGGAAAAATTCAGCAAAAAAAAATAAAACCATGATGACTGGTGTTCTTAAGATATTACAAGACCTATTTCATTGCTTTAAGAAGCTCATGAAAAAGTGGATACATAATCTGATATAATTTGTTAATGGTATAAGAGATACCTAGCCAAGTTAGATTAAAGTAATGAAGAGCTCTTACCAATAAGTCCTAAGCAACGTATAGATGTATATTTACAACCTTAAATTGTTGAATAGTTACTATTGTAGACAAATGGTGTTGTGACATATGATGTTGATAGAAAACATGTTGACTTGTATTAATTTTCTCTTTGTGGATTTAGAGTCTATTTGAATTGTGCAAGTCTAGGGTAAAGATAGGCCAAATAAGTTTTTTGCTAGTTCTCAAGTGTACACATATAAATAGATATTTTATTGTCTTTATTGTGCTCTCTAGCCAGTACATCAAGAAAGTATACTCTCTATGCCCATAGACAAAGATCAATTTGATCGAAACAAATCAATCTTATGTCTTTGCTTCTTTTTCTCAAATCTAATTTCGTAACACTACTGCTCAATTTCCTAACAAGTAGTATTTGAGCTTGGGGATTGTTTCTATAGAAAAGGATGTTGACTAAGAATTTTGAAATTAAAAGATTTAATGGTTCAATATAAAACATCCTAACTTAATTAGCTAATTACTCCTTGTTGATAATTATATGATTATGTTTAGTAACAAATAATTAAAGACTTTTCTTTTTATCCTCTTTTCTTTTTATCCTTTCATATTTTCAATCTTATCCATTAATAGAATATCACTGATCGATTTAACAGAGAAATGGCAAACTAAGTTGAGCAGTACAGGAAAAATAGTGCCTGGCACGGCCAATGTTGCCTAGAGTTCATATGAGCATGGCTCGTGTTGATCAACACTCCCATGAGCATGATCTCGTGTTGATACAACACGCCCCTTGTTCCTTCAACACGACCATTATGTCATTTAAGCATGACCCATGTTGAATTACTGCAACCTAAAATCAACCTGTAATCAACTTGTTCATATCATTTCATACTTGTACATTTCTCATGCCATATCAAATATATCAATCATCATCAACAATATCACTTCTCACATGCACTTAACATTATCATCATATACCTCAACTTGTACTATCTCAGAAATCACCAACAGAACTCATATATATATCTATATA
>CANYCX011881217.1:0-19378 GCA_948193385.1 Breynia disticha f. nivosa | reverse complement strand
CTCTATACGAATCAATATGTTAATTACAAGCGCGCGTTCAAGCAATCAATAATGGCAAAATAATTCATAATTAAATCTCAGTCTACAAACATCTCAACACTAAAACTAAAAATTCAATCTCTAATTAAATAAATAATGGTTCATCTCAACCTAAGTGTCTAAGAGATTTAGTTCATAATAAAAGAAGAAGAGACAAAAAGGAATAAAGAAAACCAATTAACTGTGGAGAAAATTATGATAATCTCACTGTAATTAATCCGTCTGCTCCTTAATTCTTGCCGCTCTTTGTTCCAAATCGTATTCTTCGTCCTTTCTTTTAGAGAAATTGATGGAAGAATATGGTGGTGGTCGACGGTGTGGTGAAGGTTAAAGGAATTTGGTGAAATTAGGATAAAGAATGGAGGCTGTATGTTGACGGGTTTAAGGTTATTTGGTGTAATGATGGTTATTGGTTATCTGGGGCTGGGTGATGGAGTGAAGGTGAATAGGTGATGGTATTGAGTGTGGCGTGGTCATGAAGTGGTGTCGTTGAGTGTAGGGTTAATTTGGTGGAGTGGAAGTCAAAATTGGTTTAGTCTTAGTCAAAATTGGTGTCTTTCTTCTGCATTCACGTGACCAAGTTTAAGGATTTCCAAAATTTTGTTAAGTACACGGATATAATCGTCCGTGTACCCTTTTCCATTTTGTTCGTGCAATTTTCTGGCCGTCCAAATTTGTCTCGTTTTGACTCCGTTTTATTTTAATTTTCGTCAATAAGTCGTCCAAAATTATTACTTAACCTGCAAATAATAAAATGAGAGATAAATAAACTGTTTTCAATGATAAACGCTTATAAAAAATATAATATTTATATCCCAAAAATATCTATGATAAAGCGTTTATCACTAAGCTCACTTCTCACTCACTTTATTTCCGACAATAATTTCGCAAAAATTTTACCCTCATTTTTCAATATTTTATTTTTTTATATTTTAATTAAATGGGAAATTTAGGGCGTTATAACTAGTGTCCACTGCATTGAATGCTTATGAAAGTAAACTATTGATTAGCTATATTTTTCCCTACTTGTCAAATTTTTAAGCTTGCGATTTTAAGCTTGCACAACAAATCAGATCGCCCATGATTTAGTTAAACAATCTGATTCATTTTCAGTACAATCGTATCACATGATATGCTTCTTCACATTTGTGTTTAGCACCACTCCACTGGTAATTTCAGCTACTTCATGTTTATTCAATACAATTTTATTAGCAGGTTCCACTATCTCATTCCCTAGTTTATTCTCTTGAGGTCGTCTCCTTGGGCCTTTTTGTTATGCATTCCTCCTATAATTAGTTTCTCCTTTACGATTATCATATCTTTGCTTATCACGAAAAAGATTATGCTTATCACCTCTCCATGCATCTACATACACAAACCTTGACAATTCTCCTCTTCTGATTAAGTACTCGAGCTTATTCATCATGTATTGATATTTTCTTGTAGAGTGCCCATCAACACCATGGTAAGCACAATGTGCTTCCAAGTTTCTCTCTATGGTTCTATCAACTTTAGGAGGCAACTTTATTGACTCATTTTGTAACACCCTGGAAATTTACAATATTAATCTATTTGAAAAATAGATTAATAACAAAATCGAATAGGAAAGAAATTGGAAAAGTGCAGAAAACATAAGACGAGCATAGGCACGAGCACACCGTGCTGAAGGGTGTGCTCATCATTATGGAAATTTTTCAGCACGTTTTCGTGCACGATCAAACTGGAACTCGTGCTAGAAAAGTAAGGCACGACTTGGAGCAAGACCCGTGCCTGAGGTCGTGTCGGCTAGGCAATTTTAACCCAGAATATCGAATAACACTGGTACATTGATCAAACAAAGCAAAACTAAGAAAGAAGCAGGAGAAAATCCTAGAAGTTTCTCAAGAGTGAGATTAAGTAAGGAGGAACTTACTTTCCTGCAAATTTAATCACGGCAAGAGGTTTGTGCATAGTTTTAAGTATGATATGAGTTTTAGCTTGATGATTTTTGAAAATGATCAGAATTTTATGCCTTAGAGGTTGAAATGGTGTTTGTTAACTAAAATTGAGCTAGTTAAACTCATGTTGATGTGTTAGTATGTTTAACAGGAGATTAGAGTGAAATTATGAGATATTGGTGGTGCGAAAAGTTACTGAGAAAATAAGGATTAGAGGCTTAGGGGTTGTACTTGATGTTTCTAGATATTAAACAAGTTATAAAACAAGTTAATAACAGCCTTTGATGATAATTTTCATATAGGAGGAACCTTACGAACGCTAGATCGAAGTTGAGCCCGAAGCTGACTTCGTGACTTTTGCGAGGTAAGTGTCGTTTACACTTATCATTATATGTCTTGCATATGTATGGTTAATTCATACTTGGAAATGATGCAAATATGTTAAGATGGTAGCAAAAATGTGTCTTTAATGATTTGTTTGCTATAATTGCTAAGAGTACTATGTTTGAGATATGTTTGAATGTTATTGCTGATCTTATGATCTTGTGAGTTATATATATGATTGCCATATTGAGTTTTGATGTTATTAATTATATGATTGTGTATAATCTGAATGGAATGGATTGATGATAGGATTGTGCTTTGTATCCTTATGAGATGACAAGATGTATGTTCTTTATTGGCTTCTGCCTTTAGTGTTCACATGTGTTATTCGTATGAGCTATTGATGATATGGAAAGCATGTGAATTGATTGATGAGCATACGTATGATTGATTGAGTGGCCTTATTAATGCATTGATTCATTCATGTGTTGCATTTCATTGTATGACACGTGGCTGATATTCTAGGCTGGGCCTGAGGATGATTTTGAGAGAGATCTCGATGCCGGTTTGGGACCGATGATATTCCGAGCTGGGCTCAATGCCGAACTGGGTTCGATGCCTGTCTAGGGCTGAGGGAAAATGAAAAGAAAAGAAAAAGAAAAGGAAAAGAAAAAGAGTAAAAAAAGAAATACCCCAGGACATTTTGTGTGCGATTGCATTGACATTGCACTTTCATTCCATATTGCATTCATATGATATTGATGCCTTGGAATGAGTTATTTGATAAGTTTGTTGTGACGCTAAATTTTTCCTTTCATTAAATTATGAAGTTTCCAAAATCTTTAAAAAATTTTCGCAATTATACACACTTGATGGTTGCTATGAAAACTTTAACTTACATTATGTACAAATATAAAAGTGTGCAATCATAATGAAAAGTTAGAGAGAAAACATTTACAAGCACAATGGAGTTTACAAAGCTATGAAATCATTTTTAATGAAAACTTCTGTCGTCGCACCCGCGTCCATGTATGGAATCCTCCGCCAACCTGTTACAACACCAATAAACACAATAAAATAGGTGAGTATAAAAACTCAGTAAGTGAATACCTCATTCGTCACTTACCTATCCATATACAGTCTAATACACTCGTTCATTGATCCTTACCATTATCCCGCTTACTAAGGTTTCGCTCTATGTCTTCATTAATTATTCTAATATTTTTCTTAGATTCTAGGGCACCTTATCTAAGTGTTTAATCCAAGTTTTCTTTAGTGTTATTTAGTCCAAAAGGGTGGGATTTCAAGTCCCTAACTAGGCCCAACTATGCACTAACTCTCGGATGTACCCGGGCAAAGTATATAGGTCAGTACTACCCCTTGGACAAGAATAACGTATGCTAATCTGGATGGTTAATGTACGTTATTCAAGTTTCTTCCCAGATTAACTTAGGTTTAATAGTAAATAATGTACATTAACCAAAGTAACAAAGGTTAATCCTCATACTAACGTTATTTAGCTCCAGTCTGCACTAGTTTCACATTCAGAAACCACACCAACACTTAACCAATTTTCCACCTCAACTAGCATCAAACCAAGTACTTTCCACACCATTACACACATATACTAATGCTCATACTAGCGCACAAAGAAAAACACATAAAACATCATGCAATTAACATAAGAATCACAATTCATCCATGTATCATAATCTCACACATCAAGCTAACTTCGCCCAAATCTATCCTACATATTCAAACACACCCAAACTTACTTATGTACATCTTCATTCTTTCCATACGCAACATCTTATCAATCATAACATACCACATCTACATGAACTCATGAATCATAACTATATTTTTGCACTTCACATCTTTATAGAAAACTCATATCACACATATCCACATTTTTAACCTACACATTCTCATACATGTCAATCAATCAACTTCCTTAAACACATACATTCCATTCCAAACATTTACATCTGATATATAGTTGCACTTCTCAATAGGTATCACACAATCATTCACATCATTTATCAAATATGTTCAATGCATATGTATCATGATCATGTCATGCCCTTTTCCATTCTTTTCGTAATGTCATGTTTTCTCTCATAGAGGATCCTCTCTCTCTCTTTCTTTTGGTTGTTTAACCGGTGTCCATACACTTAGGATTACCAGTCTTGTATGACACCTTTCTATCTGAGCACATGTGCTTAGGATTACCCAGTCTCACATTGCCCCCTTTCTCTCGTTGGTCATCCGGTGTCGATGTGCTTATGATTCCCTAGTCTCACATAGCACCTTATCATTTGAGGTATATGCGTTTAGGATTACCCAGTCTCGCATTACCCATTCTTACTCGTTGGTCAACCTGTGTCGATGTGTTTAGGATTTCCCAGTCTCACATGACACTTTATCATTCGAGGTACATGCGCTTAGGATTACCTAATCTCGCATTACCACTTCCATCCTTTAGTTGTGCAAACAGGTGCCGATGCGCTTAGGATACTCAGTCTCACATGACACCCTCCAGTCATGGTATATGTGCTTAGGATACCCAGTCTCACATTGCCATTGTTACGTAAGTTGACCAATCAAGTGTCGGTGCACTTAGGATTACCCAGTTTCACATAATGCTCTATAATCTCTAGCATATGTGTTTAGGATCACCCAGTCTCACATTGCTAGTTCTATCCAAGTTGTCCAACCAAAGGCGACCCACACTTTTCTTTCTCTATATTCTCAATTAACATTTTGTGTACCCTCACAAGTTCATATTCCTACCTCAATTCTACCATGCATGTAGGCCACATGCGTGTATGCCATGAATGTGCATGTCTTATGATCACATTTTTCTCACAAGTTAGTATTCAACATTCCCTCACACACATTGCATTCTTTTCTTAAGTTCCTTGTTTACCCATAATAGCTTATAGCAATGCATCTATCATATGAAATTAAAGTCAATTATTATAAATCACACCTTCGAACACATATTTCAAGGATAATTCAATATAACAATATTCACATCAAATATCATAGAATACATCTCAAAAAGTCACAAATTAATACACAAGACTACACACGCATCTCAAACTTCTCATTTAAATCGCATTCACAATTTATGTATGAAACTGAAATTTTCCTTTTCAAAACATAAGTCACATATCGCGCATATACATAATGCACCCAATGTTCATTAATCATTTATCCCATTCACATTATCATAATCATAAACATATTTTCATAAATCACACCACACAATCTCATATGCATGCTCATCATCAAAAAGTATGCATCATGCTATGCCAATTCCAATGCAAATCACACCACACAATCTTGTAGTTTTCTCTCCGAGTTTTTGCTTGGTAGTTTTCTCTTCGGGTTTTCGCTCGGTAGTTTTGTCTTTCAGTTTTTGCTCGGTAGTTTTCTCTTCGATTTTTCACTTAGTAGTTTTCTCTTCGAGTTTTTGCTCGATACTTTTCTCTTCGAGTTTTCGCTCGGTAATTTTCTCTTTAAGATTTTGCTAGGTATATCAACATACCTTCATTTTCTCACAATCTTTTTTTATCATGCTAACATAAAGAAGAACACATTCATGTCATGTGACCACCATCAAACATAATCCATCAAGCACACTAACACATCATAGCACACTAACACATCATAGCACAAAACATACCACACACTCATTCCATCACACATAACATACGACTTCCACTTCATGATTTCATTCTAATTTACACACTCAAACCAATATAGTTAACCATGTAAGAGACTATATATGGATAAGTAAGTGACGAGGCGAGCCCATTTAGCGGTAGCTCTAGTTCCTTTGCAAGCTTTGATCCGTATAATTTTTGTTAAAACAACACTCTCATGAACTTATTTACATCACTCGAACTCCTTATACCCTTCCATTTTCCCCTCTTGCCTAATCCAAATTCCTAATTCAATTGTTGTCTCTATTATGATTCCATTTACCCGCTATGACATTTGTCATAAACAACATTAATTTCTTCATTCACATCTCTAATTCTGTAAAATCCCCAACTTCCCTAAAACTCCAAAATCCTCAATCTTCCCTACATCTCACAATTTCATGTTTAATGGTTACACATATAGAAACTATCATAAAACTCATTTAAACCCTACTAATTTCATTTCATTTATCATAGATTTCATCATAGGTTAGAGAGTTTACCTTTTCTCCAAGTTTGCCTCAAACCTTAGATAGGAGGAAAATCTGATGGGTGGAATGATTTGGTGTTTTGCTATGAAAATCCATGAGTATGTATGAAGGTTTGGTGCTTAGGGAACCTGAGGAAGGTGTCTTAGAGTTTGAGGGAATGTTTTGAGGGTTTGGAAATGTTTTTGGCTCATTTTGGGTTGTTTTCGTCGCTTAAAGGACTAGTTCAGGGTCCCAATAACATACATTAAATGCCAAATTAAGGTATGTTAAATTAAAGAATAACGTAAGTTAGTTATTCGCTAAACATAAGTTATCCTGATGAATAACGTACATTATTTTCAAGAATAATGTACGTTATTCTTGCTTGCAACATCTGTTTTTCGCTTCTTTTAAACTCCCTCTTACGCTCGACTTCTTTCCTAACTTCCCTCATCCTTCTCGTTATCCGAATTGATTAATTTATATAGTTTATTCATCTTTATATGCCCATTTCTCATTAGATTTTTCCAGGGCGTTACAGGCTTCTTCCTCCACGATCTGACACACATTCGAAAGCGATATAATCCAGGCAAAGTAATAGCTCCTTTCTCGATTTCCTCGAACGATCGATGAACTTAGCAAGAGAGAGAAAACTTCTTCTTCCTCTTCCTTTATAAGCTACACAATTCTAACTAAGAACAACAAAGAACTTCTATTTTTTTTTTGAATAGGATGCAAGATCTCCAAGAGAGAGAGGGGCAATGTTTGAGAGAGAAAAAGGGTGGCCTGTCACTATTAGTGTTGGGGTTTTGATTACATTTTTGCCTTTAAATAAAACACTTGCTTCTTAATTTTCTCTTTAACCTCATATGTTTAATTAAAAATTAAACCACCTTGCTCCTTTCTTGTATGGTCGTGTGACTCATCTAATGAGCCTCACTGTGTCTATTTATTATTTGTATTAGGCCCACACAATTTATCTTAATTAATTAAGCCCAAATACATGTACCAAGGAAATATAAAAAGTGTTCGTTTTAATAATCCACTCACGTGCGATCCCATAGGTCCAATCAAACTTGGCATTAGAAAATAAAACTTCTTAAAGGTCATGTATGCATTCTAGTAAGTCACTGACCAAATCAAATGAAAATGCAATTGGCATTTACTCGACATTTTTTAATCTTGCATAGTCCTTTACCTTTGAATATTAGAATTAAATAAGGCATGGATTGAGTCATCCTCATAAACTAATTCTTTCCCTGATATCCTAGTGATGCTGAACATTTAGATAAATAATGGAACATATTATTTCATCTAAGTGTGGCCACACACTTTTTTAGTCACTGATCAAGAGGCCCAATGATATTCTTTCTCATACTGAGATGCATAATACCTTTAGTTCTCTTATGCTCTCTAACATGAACTAGTGAATACTTAACATATCCATATTTGTCACCCTTGTTATAAACACGTTAGATGTATATGAAAGTAGATAGTGACTCATCTAAAGTTTTGAAGAGATTCCATGTATAAGGAAATCAGATGCAAGACTTTCACAATAAGAACCACTTATGACTTATAATTATGTAGTGTTCTCATTGAGGATCTAATCTAAATACCATGTCCTATACATGTATCCATGACTTTTGACTGGTATACTGTACTTTTATTTTCTATAGGACCAAACCCACTAAGTTAGAAAGAACATGCTAGTCTTAATTCATCTATTATTCCTATCGTAATGATCGACCAGGGATATTTTGAATGTAATATTTTTCTTCAAAGTCCTATAGATATGTGCCTCACACATGCCAACTTAAGCATTGAGAAACGCATTCAAGTAAGTTATCATAATATACACACGAATAATGAAATATGACTAAATTTTTGGGGTGTTACAATAAAGGCAATCATTGGATAAGTTAGTGTTAAGAATATACTTACCTCACAAATGAGCTAGGCGTTCCTCTCTATCAATCATGCCCCCTCCTCGTTGCTTTTAACTCTTTGAGTAGGTGTTTTCAAAGTGTTGTTGTACTTTTTAGAGTAAAAATTTATGCGGTCCCCGAGTAATACAACGAATAAGTTTTTGGTGCCCAAGTTTCCAATATTATTTTTATCGGTCCCCATAGATTAAAAATTCATTATCGTTAATCCTTCCATTTAGTTAAGCTAACAGAAAGGTTAAAATGTCATTCTTGCCTCTGTCACATGTGTATTAATGAGGGACCAGTAAATTAAGCAAAAAGATTAGAGGGGTAGTAAATTAAGTGAAATGACTACATAGAGAACCGATAAATTATTTACTTTTTAATCTGTTAGATTAATTTAGCAAAAGGATTGATGGTAGTCAATTTTTAATTTGTGGGGGACTGGTAAAACTAATATTGGAAACTCGAGACTGAAAAATTATTCGTAGTATTACTCGAGGACCGCATAAGATTTTACTCTACTTTTTAATGTGGGGTTTTATTGTTTTTGGTGTGAAAAATGGTGGAAAACAAGTTTTAGATCTAAAGGAGGGGTTTGGGGGGCTCTGAGAGAGTTCCTCAAGTGTTAAGGAATGTGTTTTATGGTTCCAATTCCATATTATGGCATTTTGGGTTGTTTTAAACCAATTTTTTTATGCAAACGATTTGGGTGGTGAGTTGATGCGCACGTAATATGAGTGTATTTTTAACACTTTAGTTATGTATTACGCGTGCATCTAGTCTTAATTTCCCTTTAAAAATTACATTTTAAACCCTTTTTGATTGGAAAATTCACTTTAAATTTGTTTGAGATTGTTGTTGAAAATTATTTTGATTGTAGCAAAAGTGCTGTTTGTAAAATTACTGTTAGAATAATCAGTTAAGTGTTTGTAACATATCATAACAAAACTAGTATTAAATGTGAAACTATTTTAAAATTTTAATAAAAATATTTTTGCAAAATAAATTAAAAATAAAAAATAGAGATAAAAAAGAAAATATTAAAATTTAAAATTTTATTTTTTAATATATTTTATTTTAATTTTATAAATAAAAATAAATATTTATATTAAAAATTTTATCACAAAATAATATATTAAATATATAAGATTTTATAAAAAAATTAAATTATAATAAAAAATATTTTATAAAGAAAATAAAATATTTTATTCAAAAGCCAAAAATTACTTTTTGAAAAAGTATCAAGTATTAATTTTTTTCATAAAGTAGCTTTTATACCAAAAATACTTTTGATAAAAACAACTTTTCAATATTACCAAATGCCTAAAACTTTTTTTTGAAGTAAAAGCTGCTGTAATTTTTCTAAACACCAATCCCAAATGCTACCTTAGTTTTTTTGGGTTCAAAATTTTTTAATGAATAGAAACCACATGTGAACGAAACTTTCAGAAACTCCAACTTTAACTAATTCGATGAAAATTTGTAGACTGCATTAATTAAGTGAAATAAGATTATGACTTAAAAATAATTATGCATATAAAAAAGAACAAAAAAAATATAACCAAGGAAAACTAGATTCATTTGGTTCACAATGTGCCCTACCCTCCATTTGCAAGGGAAAAGAGTTGTAAAATGCAAAATTTGAGAGGGATATCATCACTGAATCAAACTGTGATGACTTTTAAATTTGGAAAAGAACCATTCCAATAAACTTTGGTTTATTTGGATTAAGTTTATGTTTTGGAGCTTACACAATTTGAATTGGAATTTTAGTCGCATTTTTTATGGTCGGCATTTTTAATGCTTATTCCATAATAATTGCCTAATAATATATATATTGGCAACTCAACCTAGTTAGTTGGGTGAGTGAAATGCTGTGTTTGTTTGGGAAAACATAATTTATGGAGTGCAGTGATTTTTCAAAATTCAAAATCCTGTTGAGTTCTGTTGCAGCAAATTATAAGCAGCGTTTAGAGCGAGTGAGCGGAAACAAAAATCAAGCGACGGCTGAATAAGTGCAGTCGACCCCACCCCCACATGCAATCACTCACTCAAATACGTCTATCTATCATCTCCATTCAACACACTCCCTTGCCTTCTTCTTCCTCTTCCTTCCCACATCTCCCAATTCCCATTTTACCCCTCCACTCTCTCATGCAATGGGCTGCGTGTACTCCCGTGCTTGCATAGGCCAAGTCTGTGCTCCCAAAAACCCCCACACCTCCGTCAAATCTCCCCTCCGCCGTACCACTGCTCCCGACGACTCCGATGATTCCGACCAAATCCCCTCTCTCCATAATAACCCTCACGACCTCGGCATCTCCCGCCTCTCTCGTGTCTCCTCCCAATTTCTCCCCCCTAACGGATCCCGAAACGTCGCCGTTCCCTCTTTTCATTTCGAATTGAAGTACTCCTTCCTTTCCCAACGCGGTTACTATCCAGACTCTTTGGATAAGCCCAACCAGGACAGTTTCTGCATTCACACTCCCTTCGGACCTAACCCTAACGATCACTTTTTCGGCGTTTTTGACGGCCACGGTGAATTCGGAGCTCAGTGCTCCCAGTTCGTTAAAAACAAACTATGTGAGCACGTCTTGCGAAGCCCTAACTTCCAAACCGACGCCGTTGAGGCCTTACACTCTGCGTTTCTCGAAACGAATTCGGATTTACATGGGGATAGTTTGGATGATTCAATGAGTGGGACGACGGCGGTCACGGTGTTGGTGCGAGGGCGGACTGTGTACGTGGCCAACAGTGGGGATTCGCGAGCGGTGTTAGCGGAGAGGAGAGAGGGGGATGTGGTGGCGGTTGATTTGTCAGTTGATCAAACTCCATTTAGGAGTGACGAGTGTGAGAGAGTGAGAATGTGTGGGGCAAGAGTAATGACATTGGATCAGATTGAAGGGTTGAAAAATCCGGAAGTGAAGTGTTGGGGAAGTGAGGAAGGGGATGATGATGGGGACCCACCTCGCTTGTGGGTGGAGAATGCGATGTATCCTGGGACCGCTTTTACCAGGAGCATTGGGGATTCCATTGCCGAAAGTATTGGAGTTGTGGCTAATCCGGAGATTGTTGTTTTGGAGCTTACCTCTCACAATCCATTTTTTGTGCTTGCTAGTGATGGGGTTTTCGAGTTCTTGTCTAGTCAAAATGTTGTTGACATGGTAATATTTATTGTTTAATTTGGGTCTTTATTTATTAGTGTTTTTGTTTAATTTTTGAATTGATAATTTGCATTAAAAAGGTGGGAATGAGGATAAAATGGCATAAACTTTCAAACTTTAAATAGCTGCGTAATTGTCATGAGTTTTGTGTTTTTACCTGTAGAATTGTTTATCGCCATTCAGATCTAGGACTGGCAGAAAGGAGAACATAAGGATATAATGGGATAAAGTTTTATATTTTGGATTGCTTCTTGTGAGATCAGAAACAGCGTTATGCTTTTGCTTTGGGATTTTGGGGTTTTGTTTCTTTTGCCATGAGCATTACATAGTTACTTTTGTGAGTTTGTGTACTTGAGTAGCACTGGGTGAATATATTGCTGGTTTTGGTTTTGGTTTTGTAATTTAACTTGTTGGACATTTCAATTTGATTGCAGAATCAGATTGGTTTTAACTCGAATGTTTCCCATTTTAATTACTGCCTTTTTCCTAATTTTTCATTTCATCATATGCCAGTTGATATTTCCAATTTTACTTGTTTGTTCCAGGTTGCAAAATACACAGATCCACGGGATGCTTGTGCTGCAATAGTGGCTGAATCTTATCGGCTTTGGCTACAGTATGAAACTCGTACTGATGATATCACCGTGATTGTTGTGCACATTAATGGTCTAACCGAGGTAACATGAAACGAGCAGTCTTTTTCGTGGTGTGAAGTCCATGGCTCTTTCATTCAAGTGGTTATTCTCTGACAATTTCTTCATTTCCTGCTTAATTTTCAGAATTCTGTTGGTCAATCAACAGTTTCAGGTTCATCCTTGCGTTATCCTGTTCCTCAAGTTCTAGATATGACTGGTTCAGAATCTCCTGCAACTTTTAATTGGAGCTCAAAAAATCAACGTGTGAGGCACGATTTATCACGAGCACGAATTCGTGCTATCGAGAGTTCGCTAGAGAATGGAAAAGTTTGGATTCCTCCATCTCCAGCACATAGGAAAACGTGGGAAGAAGAAGTAAATACTTTTCCATCCATTATCTACTATTTGATTTGGTATAAACTTATGCACATGGCTTATACAAATGCCTGAGCCCTTACTCTGTATATCCATGGATGCTTAGTCATTGCATTTTCTTGTACTCAGGCACACATTCAGAGGGCATTGCATGACCATTTTCTGTTCAGGAAACTCACTGATTCCCAGTGCCATGTTTTGTTGGATTGCATGGAAAGAATTGAAGTTCAACCTGGAGAAGTTGTCGTTAAACAAGTAATTTTGTTTCCTCTGTTTTGTTTCTTAATTTGTCTCCGATTATGTTGTTGAGTTCCTTGGCTATACCAAGCACATGAGCAATATTTTCTCTTTTGAAGTTCAGCAACAATTAAAATCCAGTGTTGATATGAACTATGGATGACTATCTGCAGCTTTGCTTGTAGTTTTCCTATCTGCCCATGCATACTCTGTATAATTTGTCTTGATTGTTGAAATGCTGCTTGGGGTTTTGTCAGTAGGCTTTGTCTGAACACAAAGTCACTGTAGAACTTTACTTATGTTTATCTTTTAATATTCAGGGCGGTGAAGGGGATTGCTTTTATGTTGTTGGGAATGGAGAATTTGAGGTTTTGGCAACTCAGGTATGCATTTAATTCATCATTTTAACTATCTTTACTTCTAATTTGAGAAACCTATCGTGTTATTTGACTGGATTATGTGAACACAGGAAGAGAAAAATGGAGAAGCGCCTAGGGTTTTGCAGCTATATACAGCAGAAAAGTTGTCATCGTTTGGAGAACTTGCTCTTATGTAGGCCATTGTTACATTATCTCTATGCTTGGTTTGGCAACATTTTTATTGACACAAAATATTGTGCTTTCTAAAAGCTTAAAGAGAAAAAGCTTGCCTGTGAAATTTATTTGGTCATCTCATTTTTATTTATAATATATCTTAAATAAAACATTATTTTTGCGAAGTTGAATGCAAACTTCCTATACCATCTTTTGTACTAGGCTCATTTTTTTCCTGACTGATTTTTCTGAAATTCTTTATTGCATCTGGTGAGCCATGTTAATTGTTTATTTAGTGCTGCATTAACTTTTCATGCATGGCTATGTTCTTTGTTTTCTGTTGCAATATAGGTACAATAAACCCCTTCAGGCATCCGTTCGTGCTGTGACACTTGGAACACTTTGGGCTTTGAAACGAGAAGATTTTCGTGGAATTCTGATGTCAGAATTTTCCAATTTGTCATCTCTAAAGTTGCTTCGTTCAGTGGACTTCCTTTCAAGATTGACAATTTTGCAGCTGAGTCACATTGCAGATTCTCTTTTAGAAGTTTCATTCAAGGATGGGCAGATGATAGTTGATGGGGTAAAGTTGCTTGCTCGCACAAATTAATTTTATTGGACTGGGGGTTCAGTTTTATTATCTACACCAGTTTCCTTTTGCAGAATGAGGGACTTCCTGCATTGTATGTCATTCAGAAGGGAATTGTGAGAATTACTTTTGATGCAGACTTATTAAGTAGTTCATATGTCGGAAGTCTGAAGCCTGATAGTCAGAATGAGAATGCTATTATCCAGAGTGAGGACAAGATCTCATTGGAGAAGGCAGCGGGTAGTTATTTTGGTGAATGGATGCTTCTTGGTGAATCTGTGGGTTCCTTAAATGCAGTTGCTGTGGGTGACTGCATTTGTTCTGTTCTAACAAAGGAGAAATTCGATGCTGTTGCTGGTCCTCTGGTGAAGCTTACAGAAGATGATGAAAAGTATGTTAGTATGTAAGCTGATAGTATATGCCTTACCGAAGCTTACATTTCTAGAATAATCAGTTGGCTATACATGTGATTATTACACCTTGTTTTTCTCTGTGTATCATTTAATTTATTTGATCAAATGAATTTCATGCTGCTTTACGTGCGTCTGTTAACATTTTTAGATCAAGGGGCATTTCTTCCAATTTTCCAAAGGAAGCATCTGAAAGTAATAATATCTCCGCTCCTTTCAATTTTTGCCTCTCTGATATGGTAAGGCTTGTTTTCCTATCTTATCAAGTTACCTACAGGTTTATGGTACAAGGAATCCTGAATCTGACTTTAACATAATGGGTTTTCAACTGCACAGGAGTGGAAAACTTCTGTATATTCCACGGATTGCAGTGAGATTGGGCTTGTGCTTTTGAAAGGCTCAGGTGGGACTAAAATCATCTAGTTTTCTTAGACTGCAACATTGAATTTTAGTTTTTCTGATATTCTGCACCTTTTGCATGTTTACATACTATAAAACAAAACAAGCTTGGAATGAGTACAGGCAGAAGCATTGAAAAACATGTAAATGCATTTTAAGGGGATGGTGAATACCTGTGTGACATGGTGAATTTTGAAACTTACAAGTGCTGATGAGATGTTTCTTTTTTGACTTTGTTTGGATATCAGACAAATTGCTTACTTTGAAAAGATTTTCAAAGCAAAAGATCAAGAAGTTAGGGAAGGAGTCTCAGGTTTTGAAAGAGAAAGAAGTAGTGCTGAGTGCAAACTCTTCAGCTTGTGTCCCGAAGGTTCTATGTACGTGTGCAGATAGAAAACATGTGGGCATATTATTAAATGCTTGTCTTGCTTGCCCTTTGGCTTCAATACTCCACACGGCACTTGATGAATCAGCTGCACGATATTGTGCTGGATCTGTTGTTACAGCCATGGAGGATTTACACGAGGTCAGTTGTCTTTACTATTTTTCGTCTACTTGTCCATTGCCTGCAAATATTCTGTTTGACATCCAGTTATACTTGTTCATTTCTTATTTGATTTCAGAAAGGTATTCTCTATAGAGGTGTGAATCCGGAGGTGTTAATGTTGGACCAAACAGGACATTTACAGGTTTGTTTTCTCATTGTGTTATTGAGATATAGTCTCAAGTTTCCTGTACGAGGCATACAGATAATAAGGACAGTAGATTCAGTTCATTTCCTCCTTTTTGCTGATGTTTCTTTTGCCGTGTTCTAGCTTGTAGATTTTAGATTTGGAAAGCAGTTGGCTAGTGAGAGAACATTTACAGTTTGTGGAATGTCAGACTCTTTAGCACCAGAGATAGTCCAGGGGAAAGGGCACAGTTTCCCTGTGGACTGGTATGTTCATGCTTTTTAAGCGTAGTGTAACTGCAGTGGCACATTTTCATCATATTGGTTGTATTATTTGCTTCCTCATACTTGCAGATACTTACCTCTTTAATGGTGGTTCTATCATGATTTTATGTGAACTTTTCATTGAAATGTCTGTAAAATCTGAAGATTGATGTTGCATGTGTAGGTGGGCATTAGGAGTTTTGATATATTTCATGCTACAAGGTGAAATGCCTTTCGGGTCATGGAGAGAGAGTGAGCTGGATACATACGCAAAGATTGCTAAAGGACAATTTTCTCTTCCGACTACATTCAGCCCTGATGCTGTTGATCTTGTTACCAAGGTCTGGCTGGAAGTATTTAGATTTTATTTGTTTTATATGGAGAAAGTTGTCTGGCTTTAGCATGTAAGGCTATAGTAGTCTCACTTGTTTATTTAAATGTTCAGCTACTTGAAGTAGACGAAACAAGGAGACTTGCAAGCCCAAATTCTATCAGAAGTCATCCATGGTTTAGTGGTGTTGACTGGGAAGGAATTAGAGACGGAAGCTTTCCAGTTCCTCATGAAATAGTTTCACGTGTTAGCCAGCATTTAGATAGTTGCGCTGAGGATTGCGTTGTTTCTCAAGCTTCTCCATCTCATGATGTAGAGGATTTAAATGTTCCTGAATGGCTTGATGACTGGTAAAAGAGGCCAATATTTTTTGTGGCTGGAGATATTTTGTTCTGAAAATGGCTTGGAGCTCGTTCAGAAAATACAGGAGGCATTTACAAATGTTGTAATATGGGCACAAAAGGGAGCACGCAGGCAGTGTTCAATGGTTTGCAAATCTTTTGGACGCCAAAGGTTCTTTCCCATTTGGGGCAACACTTCATGTTCACATGGTGGCAAAGCCAGGCAGGAATAGGAGCTAACATAAGAGTTCATAGCTATTTTTTAATTTATTTTGTTAGTTTTTCTTGATATTATTTCCCACTTGTGCATATGAGTATATATATGTAAATGGGAGTAGGTAGTTTTGTAGAGATGCAATCGTAGCTGCCACAATATTCTTTGTGGTGCAGATGATGTTCATAAAGTGGGGCATATCATATGGCTTTCATAATTCTTATTCTTGTCATTTTACTATTTGAAGAGAGTAGAACTCCCTTGATTAAAGGTGATGGATGAATGTTGCAAGTTAATGTGCACATGTCCATGGTAGATGTAATTGATTTTTCTTTTTTTTTATGGCCAGTTTATAATATAGATGGTGCCTAGTCAATTGGTTGAAGTGGTGAAAGAAAATTCTTGCGACGTGTGGCATTGATAATTGAGACGGAATTGATTGATAATGAAGTGATAATTAGCATAAACAGTCTCGTTTTACAGATTGATTAAAGAAATGATTCATTGCTTGTGGCCTGCCTGATGCATCATATGCCGCCACCAATCCTCTATAAAATTATGTCAATTATCCACTTAAAGTTTCAGTGTATATGAATATAGTTTATATTGTTCTTTGTATAAATATTTTTTATAGTTTAAGATGTGTAAAAGTTTGTGTATAGTTTTGATTTTTTAAAAAAATGTTTAAATTGGTCAAATTGTCAGGTTTTAAAAAATATGTATAATTTTTTGGCTTTAATTAATGTCTTTTCTTTCTAATATAACTCTAATCAAATTAAATAACTTTTTACTTTTTCTCTCTCCATATATGAATAATAATAAATACTAAATATCTGTTCATTTTATAGATAATGTCGTTTGAATCTTCTGATTTTTAGCAAGTAGTTAGTTTCCTATTTAAGATTGTATATCCTCATTTTTTAGCAAATAAATATGATAATTACTTATAAACATATATGAAAAATAATGAATCCCATAAACATCTATTCTTTTTTATAAATTGTGCCGTTTGAATCTCCTTATTTGTAGATAAGGTTGACACATTATATAATAAAAATATATGAACATAAATGTACATTTTTATTTTCAAATAAAAATAACTTATAGACAAATTGTTTGAACACTTTTAATTGTTGAAACATTATATAACGAACACATTTTAATATGTTGAGTAATAATGAACATTATTAAACATGTTAATAAATATTCAAATATTAAATGATGTAATTTACCAATGTGATTACAATGAACTTATATGAACATAAATGAACACATTTAATAAATTTTCTATAAATTTTTATAGGACCAAAGTGTTGAAGTCTGATTAATATGTTCACATATTTTACGATAAATAGATTTGAACAAAAATAAATTTTATTCATTCTTAATATATTTATATATAAGTAAGTTTTGACTTTCAGATTATCTTTTTAATAATACAAATTATGATATTCATATTGGAACAAAATGAACTTAAACTCTGTTTATCTCTTTTTGAGGAAGACAATGCACATCGTCCTTTCTAACTCTGAAACACACAAAAACAAAGTTAGAAAAAAATATGCGAGTGCATTAGGAATTTTAAAGTTATTCCAAACAAAACGAAAACAAATAAATGCGTTCGAAAATCTGAAATTTAATCGAACGATAACAAAATGAAGAAATATGACGATCTTTCTCCAAGAGTCCTTGACGCAATAGTTACAAATCGTCATTGACTATAATTAATAACAAGAAACTTAAAGGAAAATGACGACAAAATGCAAACTGTATGCAGAAAAATAAAGAGCTAACCAATTGACAAATGTAACGTAAAGCAGTGAGTTGGTTGCTGTCAGATGTGTGTTGTATGCTAATCTTTCCTGTAGTGGCTTGGCCTTTGCCAAGTAATCAAATATTCTCTTTGATTGATTTTATTGTCTTGCATGGTAAATCAAATATGCTCCAAATATTTGATTTATTTCCTATCTTGGAAAATTGACCCCATAATATGTTCTGTCATACTTGCCGTAATGATTTAAAAAATTTGTGCTGATTACTAGACTTGTTCGATTAATTTGGTTTGCAGACTGGAATTATTTTTTTTGTGATCAATTGCCCCCTACGCCAAAAAACTTAAAGTATTTAAACTTGAATGATGTTTTAATTTACACCAAATCAAGCTATTGATAAATAAAAATTAGACTCAATCTCTTAGGAGTTTAAAAAGGCCAACTGTAATTACTTTAGCATTTGAGTGCTTAAAGTACCTTACAGTAGAGGTGTTAAACGGGCCCGACCCGCCGGGTCATGGGTCGGAAAAGTCCCGACCTGGAATCGGCCCGTGTAGGGGACGGGTCGAACCGGGCAGGTTACGGGTCCGGGCCGGGTTGGACCCCGCGGGTCCGGGCCCGACCCGTCGGGTCAGGGGTCGACCCACGGTCGACCCGACAGTTAACCCGCCGGCTGAACCGTCACCGGCCCGCCTGGCCCCAGGGTCGGCCCTGTTCTGGGCCGGGCCGGGCCAGTTCACTAAACCGGCTGGGCCGGTTCAGGGTCCATATTTGCACCTCTACCTTACAGGAACAACATCCATCCATCTCTATTTTCAAACTCGAAAGTGAACCTCCAGTTTCCTTTCTCGACAAACACCAACACCAACTTCAAAAACTATAATTCCTACCGATAAACCTCTATTCTCCATAACCACTTACTAGCTTTAAAAGTCCATCCAATACAAGCCTTCAACTTGTCCAAAATTACTAATATTGCTCTATTTCTTGGCAGATTCTTGAACAAACTTCCATGGACAGCCTCTCCATTAGC
>CANYCX011880603.1:0-19572 GCA_948193385.1 Breynia disticha f. nivosa | reverse complement strand
CAACTCATGGTTGTAAGTTAAGTGCATGTTGTTTTGGTAGGGTTATGATAAGTGGTCATTTGGTATAAAGTTGTTTATGGTGATAAATTTGGTTTGAAGTGATATGGATTGATATGTGAAATGTTGTTGTGAACTTTAATGTTTAATGGTTGAGTGATCAAGTGCAAAGGTGTTGAAATTTTGGGACACAGGGACCCAAACGGTTTGACCAAACCATTTGGGTCCCCTGCATCCAAAATTTCAGCACCTTTGCACTTGATCATTCAACCATTCGGCATCAAACTTCACAGCAACATTTCACATATCAATCCATACCACTTCAAACCAAATTTATCACCATAAACAACTTTATACCAAATGAATACTTATCATAACCCTACTAAAACATCATGCACCCAACTTACAACCATGAGTTGATCATCAACCATTCACGAGCCATATAACATGTCATATATACCACAACCAAAATGACCCGTAATTCAATCTCACATAATTCAATATCAAACCAAATCAACAAGTCATACATGCTTAGCAATCCGCAAAAATGTAATCGTGATGAATTGAGAATGCATGATCTATAATACATCAACTAGTATGATCACTCACAACCCCAATTCATTGGCTGAGAGTATAGGTTACAATTACTATGGTCCATAGATTTTTATGCCCATATAGGCCTGATTAATGACCTTACTTGGTCGGCACACTCGAACACTAAAATGCGAAACGATTTTTCCACTGTGCTGCAGTAACGTATGTTTTATATACTACTACAATTTCGCTCCCAAGAGCCGGTAACCACTCCCTCATTTAAATTTCCACTTCCAAGAGCCTTCTCACTTTAATTATATGCTCCAAATGAGCCCCAAATGCATGCATGATGTATGAATTACCAAATATCAAAATCATGTATGTTTATGATATGTTACATCATTAAGTATGGCTCGCAACTACAACAATCCCACATACCACGACATAGTAACACAAATACATATCAAACAACAACACATGTCCCAACCAGACTTAACATTCAATAGGATTTCCAAACAACATATTTACATCACAACAATCCACTTCATACTAACAACTCAAATACACATCAAACACATAATTCCTTATCCAGCAATCACACATACAAGCGTCATATTGCATAACACTTACTCAATCAATTCACACATTTCACATGCAAGATACATACAAGCAAAAGAAGTTGTGTTCGCGTTGCTTACCTTATAAAACACACCTAAGGCTACGGTCTAGAAGTCCCCTTTCCGGAATTTTTACCTCCTATTGAACAATTCATAATTTATATTAATTACTTAAACACAATACTATGCAAAACAATAATTTAACGATGATCTCTCTTTTATATATTTAGGTGATTATATTTCTCTATGTTTCCCTTCTTATAATTAATAATTCCTAACCACCTTACTTAATTCCGTCCCTCCTTTCTACACCAACCATATTTAATGTTTCTAACCACTTCACTTAAACAAGTTATACAAATCTAACCCTTCATACTTCCATTAAATACCACCTCCATCACTTTTCCTACTAAAATCCTTCACCAATTTCACAATCTTTGATACCTCTCTCTCATCAATTAACAATAATTCAAATTGACGGTTCAATTAACCTCAATATGGCCCAAATATTCTTACCTAAACAACAGAACACGAAATCGAACTTAGGGTTAAGAAACCCAATCTCGTCACTATTCACCCCTGATGTTCTAACCTTGATTTCGGCCACCTAACACACGTATAAACACCAAAAATAGTTACCAACGATTAGTACACATACTAAGCTTTCCAATGAGCCATTATATGCTCAAATCGGAGCTTAAACGAAAGAAATTCAAGTCTAAAAACTATAGTCAAGGTTGAAAAAATGGGATTTCACAAATCATTGAAGAAGCTCTTACCGAAATAGAGTTCTTGATCAATCCTACAACTCCCAAACACTGAGATTCGATAAAGGTTAATGAGATTTATAGTTTTCAAGCTTTCGATCAGTAGGAGGAGAGAGAAAACGTGATTGAAGGTGAGTGTAGAGAGAGATAGGAACATATGTGTTTATATATAAGTTCGGGTTGGACAATTTTACTCCTGATTCCACTAATTCACTCTACCCTCGATTTTTCTCTTTCCCGATCAACTAAACACCCTAAAATTTTTATTATTCACAATTCTTCATATCCTCCACCCAACTACTATTTAATTAAATCATGAAAAATTGATTCATAATTTCATTAAATATCTTATTTAAATTTAAAATAAAAGATAAAATGGAGGGTGTTACAGGTAGTCTAGGTAGAGGTGGACGAGGTACAGGGTCTACTTCTAGGGGAGAAGCAGCCTCCAGGGGTGGAGCAGGTGGATCTGGTAGAGCAACCACAAAGACAGAGGTAGTACTATAGGCTCGAGTTTTTACTATGACCAGAGACGAGGCCGTAGAGGATCCAGATGTCATTACTAGTACTATTTCTATCTTTTTCTATGATACTTTATTTCTAATTGATCCAGGTTCTACTTGTTCATTTGTGAGTGAGTCAGTGGTAAAGCATATAAGAGGCAGTATAGAGCATATGGGATATACAGTTGTTATCCCTATGACCGTAGGAGGGATAGTGATCGTCAGACATATTTTGAGGAATTGCGAGCTCAAAATCGACGAGTTGACTTATTAAGCTGATTCAAATGTATTACGAATGGTGGATTAAAGGATCATCCTAGGGATGGATTGAATATCCAGGAATAGAGATCTTATTGATTGTTACACGAAAGAGGTTGTGGTTAAGGTCGAGGGTGTGCGAAAGGTGTTGCTTCTAGGCGAGCGCACAGTTATACCCTCCTGTTTGATTTTTACAGTTCCTACTGCCAAATTATTGAGAGAGGGTTATGAAGCTTTCTTAGCTTCTGTGATATATTTGAGTCAACCGAAGCTTGAGGTTAAAAATATGAAGATAGTATAGGAGTATCCTGAGGTATTTCTTAAGGAGTTACTGGGATTGCCACCTTAGTGAGAAGCTAATTTTAGGATAGAGACTGTACTGGGAGAAGCTCCAATATCTATTGCACCTTATAAGATGACAACTATAGAGCTACAGGAGTTAAAGAAACAACTAGAGGAGTTGTTAGAGAAGGTTTCATACGATTGAGTGTATCACCTTGTGGTGCACTAGTACTATTCGTGCGAAAGAAAGATGGTATTATGCGATTGTGTATTGACGATCGTCAGTTAAACAATATAATGCCCTAAAAATTTAACTAAAATATTTCAAAAAATGTGTAAATAGTAGGGCCAAATGGCCTGGGAGCGGCCTTGCCAAACCATTCCCCAAACTGATTAAGTTATGGAAAAAAACTAATTTTTATGGACAGAAGTCTGGAACTACCTGGAGATCGATTTGGCCAGACCGTTCTCCAACCCATTCTACCTTTTGGGACTTTAAACACAGGTCAATGTGAACATTTTAGAACAAGGAAACAAAACCCTAAAAACACTAACCTGACTCCCTCTTCATCCTACCCCAAAATCACTTTGACCTATAGCATAAAAACACCAAATCTAACCCCAAACACCTTATATTTCATAGATTTGATCTTGAGGAAGAGCGTGCTTGGTGGGTCTCTTCTAAAGGAGCAAGGTAAGCTCTAACCTTATGTTGATTATTGTAAGTTTCTAAGAATATGGATTGGGTAATTGATGTATTTTGGATGGGTTATGGTTAATGTAGGTATTATGTACATATTTGGAACTAATTACCAAAAATTTAGAGGAGATTGAGATTCTAGGGTTTGGGTAAATTGGGGATTTATGTCTAATGAGTGTAAGATTGTAAGTTTTAGTGGGGGTTACGATTGTTGTGTGTAAGCTGAGCAAGGTGGATGAGTTTTGAGAGTTAGTTTGGGAAAATAAGATAATGTGGAAATTAGGGTTTTTAGATTAAGAGAGTGATTAGAGGTTTGCCTAATTTATAAGTTGAGCCAAGAGCCGACTTCGCAGGATCTCGAGGTAAGTGAACCAAGCCCACACTTATGATTGTATGTCTTGTTTTTGTACAGTTAACTATATCCGATTGATTTTATATATGTTGAAAATTTGGATAAAGTGTCGTTAAAAATGGACTAGAATGGTATGTCTTGTGTTGTTGGGTTATTGGTTGTTGTGGATTAAACTAGTGCGTGTTTTGAATTGTGGATTGATGTTGTTATGAACTATATCAAAAATGTGATATGATGGTATTACAGAAGTGCTTATGTGAATGTGTTGTTATTTGGCTTGATGTTGACTAAGTGGTATGTAGATTAATGCGGCTTGGGTGTGAGAATTTTAGATGAATAAAGTGCAGCATAAGTAAAGATTTGTGTTTCATGTGGTATGAGAACTTGCATGACAATTACATGGTTATGTAAGATAAGGAATTACCGACATTATGTGATTTGAGAAAAATGTAAAATTTTCTTGGCATTGTGTTGTTGATCAATCTATGATAACAAAAAAAAAAGTGTTCATTTCATTCGTTCATGTCATATGAATAAGCATGAGCATTGTTGAGTGTTCATACAAAGGGGGATTTGCCCAATTGAGCGAAAGCTATATTTATTTAGGAGGATTGGCCTAACTGAGTGAAAGCTTTGTTTATTTAGGATGATTGGCCCAACTGAGCAAAAGCTCTATTTATTCAGGGGGATTGGCCCTAATGAGCAAAAGCTCTATTTATTCAGGGGGATTGGCTCAACTGAACGAAAGCCCTATTTATTCAGGGGGATTGGCCCAACTTAGCGACAGCTCAATTTATTTAGGGGGATTGGCCCAACTGAGCGAAAGCTCTATTTATTCAGGGGGATTGGCCCAATTGAGCGAAAGCTCTAACTATTCAGAGGGATTGGCCCGACCGAGCGAAAGCTCTAATTAATCAAGGGGGATTGGCCCAAAAGAGCAAAAGTTCTAACTATTTTAGGGGGATTGTCCTAATGAGCGAGAGCTCAAAAAAGACCTGAGGCTTGCATTTGTATGATTTGGTTATTAACTTTTCATACCAATTCAATACATTTCATACCACACTCAATACATAAACCATAGGCTTTTGGAACTCCATATGTGTATGTATATATATGATTTATTTGAGCATGGTTTTTTAAAAAATATCCATGTTTTTAAATCAATTAAAAATAATTAAGATTTAAAATTTGGGCGTCACAAACAAATTGTTAGTGAAGAACAAGTATCCATTACCACAGATAGGCAATTTGATTGATCTGCTGTGAGGGGCTACAGTATTCTCTAAAATTGACTTGAGATTTGGTTATTGGCTGTTGCGAGTTGAGGAGAGTTCGATCTAAAAAATGACACTCAGGACTCGATATGGGCACTTTGAGTTTATAGTTATTGCATTCGGGCTGACTAATGCACCCGTAGTGTTTATGGCTTTGATGAATAAGGTATTTCAGCCTTATTCAGATCAATTAGTCGTGGTGTTCATTGATGATGTACTAGTATATTCAAAATACAAGGTAGAGTATGAGAGACATCTTTGAATCGTGCTCGAGTTGCTGAAAGAAAAGAGTTATATGCTAAGTTCGGCAAATGTGAGTTCTGGATATCAAAAGTTGTCTTTCTAGACATGTGATTTCAGCAGGGGAGTAAAACTTGATCCTAGTAAGATTAGAACAGTTCAGGAGTAGGAAGCTCCTAAAAATGTGTCTGAGGTACGGAGTTTCTTAGGCCTAGCAGGTTATTATCGGAGATTTATTGAGGATTTTTTAGGATAGCTAGATCGATGACATCTTTGTTGAAAAAGAATACTCTGTTTGTTTGGAATGAGAAATTCTAGGAGAGTTTTCTAGAGATGAAGAAGAGATTAGTTGAAGCTCCAGTTCTTATGCTACCTACTCAGGGAGGTGGATTTGTGGTTTATACAGATGTGTTTAGAGCAGGGTTAGGCGGAGTATTGATGCAGCATGGCAGAGTCATTGCCTATACTTCAAGTCAGTTGAGACTCCACGAAGCTAACTACCCCACTCACGATTTGGAGTTAGCTGCGATCATTCATGCTCTGAAGATTTGGCAACATTACTTGTACTGTGAGGCATTCTTGATATTCACTAATGATAAGAGTCTCAAGTACATTACGACCCAGTGGAAGCTAAACCTTAGACAGATGTGGTGGATTGAGTTACTTTAGGATTACGAATCCACTATTGAGTATCATCCCAAAAAGAGGGATGTAGTCTTTGATGCTTAGACTAGAAAAGAAGAGGAAGATGATGATTCTATTACTTATAAAGCAGAGTTATTATTTGCTTTATGGGAATTAAAATTGCAGTTAGATTTTGTTGAGGATCAAACGTTAACGAATATTTGAGTAGACCTCAAATGCAAGAGTTGGTAGCTGAGCATCAGAAATAAGATGATCATCTAATGCAAATTAAAAATAAAATCAAGAAAGGAAAGCTAACTACTTCTCATCGGCTTAATGATGATGGTGTATTGTATTGCAGGGAGAGATTGTACGTTCTAGATATTTTTGAACTGAAGAATGATCTGATGACTGAGCCACATTCTTCACCTTATTCGGTAAATCCAGGCAATGCAAAAAATGTATCGTGATATGCAGAAGATGTACTGATAGGTTGGTTTGAAGAAGCAGATAGCAGAGTTTGTCGCGAGATGTTTACGTTGTCAGCAGATCAAGGCAAACCATCAAGCTCTAGTTGAAAAGTTGAGACCTTTATAGATTCTAGAGTGGAAATGGGAGAAGATAATCATGGATTTCATTATAGGCTTACCAGGGATGTTTCGACGTCACGACGCTATTTCGGTGATAGTTGATATACTGATAAAATTGGCTCATTTCTTAGCTATCAGATAAGATGATACATTGAATAAGCTAGCTGGATTGTATGTTGTTGAGATCGTTAGATTACATGGTGTTCCAATATCGATTGTTTCTGATGGGATCCTAGGTTTACATCGCAATTCTGGCAAAGTATAGCTTGAGGTTTAGTAACAGATTAAGGTTTAGTACAACTTTCCATCTGCAGACTAATGGCCAGTCTGAGAGGATGATTTAGACAGTCGAGGATATGCTACGAGCTTGTGTTTTGGAGTTTGGAGGTAGTTGGGACGATCATTTACCTTTGATTGAGTTTGCATACGATAATAGCTATCATTCTAGTATCAGGATGACACCTTATGATGCTTTATATGGAAGATGGTGCTAGACTCTAGTACATTGGGATGTTGAGGGTTTGCGTTAGATAAAAGGACCAGAATTGGTTCAGCAAACTCTCAGGAAAGTGAGTGTTGCGAAATTGTCAGAAGAGTTATTACGACCGACATCATTGGGATATAGAGTATGTTGTTAGAGATAGAGTTTTTTTGCAAGTTTTTCCTTGGAGAGTTGTTATTAGATTCAGGCGACGAGAAAAGTTGAGTCTTAGGTACATCGGACCGTATGAGATTATTGAGCGATTTGGACCATTGGCGTACAGATTGTGGTTACCAGACGAGTTGTCCCGATTACATGATGCTTTTCATGTTCCTATTTCGAGATGGCACTGATCTGATCCTAATCATGTGTTGAGCGCTCCAGAGCAATAGATATTAGAGGAGTTATCTTACGAGGAGGAGCCTGTTGAGATTCTAGATAGACATATGAGACAATTACAAAACTGAGAGATTCTTATGGTACTGGTGAAATGGAGTTTCCATTTGTCAAATGAACCTGTCTGGGAGTTTGACGCTGATATGCGATAGCAGTACCCGTATTTGTTTCAAGACATTGAGACAAAGTCTTGAGGTATGTTCTGATGTGAGTCTCTGATGTAAAATGGTATTGCTAGTATGATATTACTAATCTAGTGGTGTTTACTACTGTTTTAGTGTTGATTATAAGTTTGGTAATGTTGAAAATGTAAGGATACCATATTTTGGTTAATCAGATTTCATTATGAGTTGGTTCGACTTAAACTTCGGAGACAAAATTTTCTAAGTGGGGGAGAGTTGTAACGTCTTGGATATTTTTAGACTAACCTGTTTGGAAAATAGATTAAAAACAGAATTGAATCGAACAAGAACCAGAAAAATGTAGAAAACAAAGTATAAGCACGGACACAGACACGGGCACGGGCCATGTCAGGGGCATGCTCATCATCTGGAAATTTGATCAGCATGATCTTGTACACGATAAAAATGGAACTCGTGCCAAAAAAAAGCACAGCACGATCATCAGCACGACCTATGGTCAAGGTCGTGTCGACTGGATATTTCAAAACATAATCAACTGCTCACTATTTTATTCGTAAAAAAAAGAGTGAAAAGTTGGGAACTAAAATAAACCCTAGGAAGTGTTGAAGAGTATATTTCAGTAAGCAGGAACTCAAATCTTGGCAAGAATCCCAGCAAATCACTAAGGTAAGCTATGTGAATGATATTGAGTATATGAATGAGGCTTTATGTTGCTTTGATTTTTGGAATTTGTGACTAGGAACTGATTTAAGTGTTAAATGGATGATAATTATTTGAAATAAAGCTAATTAAACTCTTATGGATGAGTTTGAACATTTAAATAATGATTAACTTATTGATATGAGAAATTGGTAACTTGGACAGTTACTGAAGAATTTGAGGATTAAGGATAAGGGATGTGTTGATGATTCTAAGCATGAAATCATTAAGAAATCTAGTAATTAACAGCCTTTACATGTTTAATTTCATATATCAATGTTGAGCTCGACGCCAACTTCGCACGCATTTTGAGGTAAGTGTTCTTACACTTACGTGTTGCATCTGTATGATTAATTCATACTTGTTATGATGCGAACGAATTTAAATGATATCAAAAGAGATGTTCTAAAAGACTTGTTTTATAAAATGCTAAGTGAAATAAGTATCATGATCTTATTATCATATGGATGCTTTGTGCTTTGATGTCTATAATGAAATGATCTATGTGATTATGAATTGTGCCTTTGTTGCTTATGATCTATGTGCTTTGTGTTTATGCCTTGATTGTTCATTATGCTATGTGCTTTTGAACTTAAAACTTTGTGAAAGGCATGAATTGAAAGAAATGGGCTATGTGTATATATGAGCTATGTGATTTTTGAAATGATATAAGCTTCTATATGCTAAATGCTATGTTCCATTTATAAGATTATGAATGTTTCATATACATTCACGTGTTGCATATCATTTGTGTGACACGAGCTATGTGTGACTTGGACGTGCTGTGTGCTATCCTTATGAGCTATGTGCTCACTTACTATAGGCTGTGTGCCATCCTCTGCTGTGTGCTATAGAGGATTCCTTTGATGTGTGCAATAGAGGATTTTAGAAAACCCCAGGTCATGATATTTTGTGTGCGAACGCATTTCAATTGCATACTCATTCCATCTTGCATTCATCTCATATTTGATTCTATTGAATGAATTTATAATTGACAATGTTGTGTGTTGTTATGTGATAATGATTCTGTATGGATGATCTTGCTGTGTGGCTAATTCTATGTGTATAAGGTATTGAAGATGTTATGTGAAGATGATAAGTGTTATGTATTATATATACACTTTGCTTGATTTGTCTATGTGGACTTGATTGTAATGCTCAAATTAAATTCCTAATTAATTCTAATTGATTGAAAGACGTGTATATTTTTTTTTCTATATGATGCTCACAATTTATATGCTGGTGAAAATTTAAAATTCAGTACATCAATAAAAATACATTGACACTATGTAAGATGATTTATACAAAATCATTTACAAGTCAAATCTATTTTTCCCAAATGTGCTTCGTTGTCTTCACTCGTGGAAATATTCCTGAACTTGCACAACATTCAGCAACCAACAAAGGTGAGTATATAAAAATACTCAGTAAGTGATAGTGTTGTTAAGCTGAGGTGCAGGGGAACCTTTGGCCAATACGTGCGTGTTCGTGGAACACGAAGCCGTATTAGCACCTAACTTCCCTAATGGCTTGTTGCCATGTCACATACAGTTTTAACACTTCTCACACACAACACATATCAAATCATGACACACATATTTAATCTAATCATACTCATCAAGAATAGAATTAAAGCAACTGATTCATAACACCTTAATACATAAATAAGTCCTGTATTCATTTCACTTTCTATCCATTTTCAATTACTCACAATTAAAACATTTATTATATATATATATATATATATATATATATATATATATATATATATATATTCATCCAAAATACCATACTCAAACATAACTCATTCAACACGCTCATACATGATCCATCTCATATAAATATATAGCCATAATTCACTTTTTCTCATTTTCATCTTTTTCATACAATCAATAAAATATTGATAAACTTTACATGTCAATATTAATCAATCCAATTTCTACACAGTCATTCAAACAATCGTATATATCCACTTAATAATTCCACATTCTTAGTTATAAAATTTGACAATTTATATACTTATACTTTAATGAAAAATTACAAATTCACGTTTGTGAATTTCATGAATTTTTGAATGAAGATACAGCTAGGCCAAAATAACCTAATTTAGAAAACATTTCAGCTCACAATTAGAGTCACGAACATGACTCAAGAAAGTCACTAACATAACACGTGATTTCAGCCATATATTGGACAGTTTTCCAGTCATGAACGTGACTGGAATGAGTCACGAACGTGACTGGTTAGCAGCCAACTTCTTCCTTCCAGAACACTAGTCACGAATGTGACTGGAGGTAGTCACAAATGTGACTAAGATTGCAGCCACTTCACATCACCAGTCACAAACGTGACTGAGGAGAGTCACAAATGTGACCGAGATTGTCAGTCAATTCTCTCGTCCAGCAAGGCCGTCACAAACATGTCTGGAAGGAGTCACCAACGTGACTGGTGGCCTGCCTCTATTCTCAGAATTTATACACACCAACAACTCACAAAAAAATTTCACATTTTCACAACTAAGCCTCAACCATTCACAACTCAATTTTAGCACACTATCCACATCTATAATTAACATAATCATGGCATTAACCTCCTCAAGTACCCAACACATTCTACCTTTAATCATTTAACAATCTCCATCCAATTTCACAACCAACAACAAGCATATTCAACACTTATCTTAATTCAAACCATATTCTGAAGCTATCTATAACACCACAACACCATACCACATCCAATTAATCAACCAAGTTATATTCATCAACTCATATGACTAATAAACACAACACAGGTATCCCAACTACACTCATCGTAATTACCATTCAAACATTCAAACACCAAGACCACTCATACCACTTTTAATATATTTCAATCCCTTATTTTAGCATGCAACATTCATTCTATATCCATTGCACTTATGAATATGAATCCAATTTACATAACCCCAATTCACATTACCTTACACACGAATTCCTTAAGCCCATCCCAACACATATTAACATCATTCCACTTTACAGATTAACACTTTTCATACAAATTCCATTTTATATCCAAACACATCATCATCATCTTCATCACACATACACATAAAAACAACTTATCGCAATACTTATGTTCATATATACTTACTAATCCAAACAACAAACACCATTTTAATGCATACATCAAAGCCACTCAATTCATGATCACATTCGTACCATAAATTCACATTCACCCATCCATAATCAAACATAAACATGGCATCAATACACTTCATTCATCATCATATCACATAACAGCATTTTCATTTATTATCACACAAATAAACACATTATATACAACATGATGTATGAGAATACATGTCATCGAATGCATTCCTTAACATAATCACCCATGATCCCATTTTCAATTTCATATCTAATTGGCACCCTAGTGCCTTAAATTTGACGTTTGTAAATGGGCCTCGTCAACCAGGAGTATTAGTTATAAATAAATTGGATCCAAATAATTTGAGCACTTATACACCCATAATTTTTGGCACACTTGTACACACTAAGGTGTCCTGAGCATTTAACCACTTGTGCCCCGGTGTAGCATTTTTTATATACTACTCATAATTTGCTCCACTAGAAGTGCATAACCACTCCCTCATCTTGCTCACTTATGATCCCTTTATTCATTTTAGTGTCAATAGACACATGCTCACTTATGAGCCCTTTATTTCATTTTTAATTGCCCACTTATGAGCCCCAAATGTAACGCCCTCCATATTACATTTTATTACGAAATTTAAATAAAATATTTAGGAAAATATAAATAATTTTTTCGCAAAAAGTTAAAATATGAAGTCGAGGGAAGGAGAGAATTATAAGTAGAGAAAATCAAAATTGAGAATTAGTTGGAACGAGTTGGACTGAGGTGTACAGCCCAACAAAGGACAAATCGTCCAACCTAAATAAGTATTTAAAACCTATGTGTTCTTCTTTTTCTCTCCACCACATATAGGCCTATTTCCTCTCCAGTCTTACTCTCCATCACTCCCAACTCTAATCAACATTTTTCTTCAAAAACCCTTAAGTTCGGAAGCTCTAAGATTCATTGATAATCTAGTTTTAGCAAGTCTTCCTCCATTGTTATTGAAAATATCGTATGGATTCCTTACCCTAGTTTTCTAACTACATTTATCCGTCGTTTAAGCTCTGAGTTGAGCATATGATAGCTCGTTGGAAAGCTTAACATGTATACTACCCATTTATAACCATCTTTCGTGTTAATTGGTGGTTTAGGTGGCTGAAGTCCTTGAAAGGAAATCATCCCTACAAAGTGACGAAAATTGAGGTTTTGTGACCGGACGTTCCACGTGTTTTCATTGTTTAGGTAATCTTCTTTATGATCTATTGATAAAGTTTTTTGTGTCAATTTCTTTGGGTAATGTATCATGAGGTAGATATAAGGAAGACTAAGAAGAAATGCAGGGTTTTGTGAGAGAGAATTGAGTGTAAAGATGTTTAGAATATCGGGGAGCATGGAGATATCTTAACCGACTTAACTACACTTATACGAACAAATAATAAATTAATAAGTGCATTAATGGGAGGTATAGTAGTTAGGTGAAGAATTAAATGTGGTGGTTAAGTGGTTAGGAAAACCCATTAATGAAGTTAGGATGAACATTATGGGTGAGGAGAGAGAAAGAAGAAAGAATATACTAATTGAACATGTATATGATCACTCATTCTTATCATTGATAGATTCCATGAATGTGTAATTAATGTGGAATTATGATCATGTTATTAGGAAATCTGAATCCTGGTGAGGGAAGTTCACGACCGAGCTGTTAGGCGATTCGTGAAAAGGTAAGTCACACGACTGCAACTATCCTTGCTTGTATGTCTTTGATTGTAAAATGTTTGGTTTGAGCGTGACCTAATGTGATAAGTGCTAGGGGATTGGTTATAAGTTTATGTGAAATATAATGTGATGTTTTTGTATGTGATTTGATTGAATTGTTATGATCGGTGATGTGTGGTATGAAAAGGTTGAAGAGCTCATTTGTGTAGTTATGTTCATTTGCTATACGTGATGTATTGGTTAAATGGTGAGAATTTTGTTGATAATGCGTGTTGCTGAAAACATCATTGGATGTAAAGTATGGCATGAACATATATTGATGCCTTGTTAGAGTATGGGTGGCTATGCTATTAATCCGTTGAGCTTATTATGGTTGAATCCCACATTTGATGATGTAGCATGGCATGAGCATGCATGATTGTATTATATGGTGATGCGTATATCATTCGTGCATATTGGGCTCATGCGGAGCAATTGAATAAAATATGGCTCATAGAGAGCATTGAAAATGAGGGAGTGGTTATGGCTCTTGGGAGCATAAATTAACGGATAGTAAATATTATATACTATACCAGGCACAGTGGATGAGACTCGATACTTTTAAAAGTAATCGAGCATGCCTGGACAAGTAAGGGCGTTATTTAGGCCAAATAAGGGCGTAAATCTATGGTCCATAATACTTTGTAACCACATACTCCCGACTAACGAGGCCCATTTGAAAACATCATAATAAGGCCAAGTAAGGGCGTAATTAAAGAGATTTGATAGCATGAGCAGACATGTAGGGAGATTCATTAGCATTCACTCATTCATGTCAATCTGGATTGTGATGTTTCTCATGTGTTGTAAAGAAAATTGAAGCTTGTGATTGAGATTATTTGTGTAAAATGATGGATGATTGTATCCTTATTATGATTTCATGGAAGGATATGATTAATTATTGAAATGTAAATATTTATGAATCATGATTCATTGTATGAATGAAACCTTATGTGCGTTGGTGAAATGTTATATACCCTATAGATTGATTGTACTATATGGACACTATGATTATGGTGTGATATTCTAAGTATGTGGAATTGGTTTCGAAATGCTTAGAGTTATAAAATTGGATGCTTGATGTGTGGAAAATTATTATGGTTGAAAGATTGCCTAAGTATGGATGCAAATTAGGTTAAGTATGAATGAAATCTGGCTAAGTCTGGGAAGCAGAATCCTAGTCACGAATGTAACTGATCCCAGTCACGATCGTGACTGGTCAACTGAACTCAAGAATGAGGAGCAGAAGCCCACTCACGAATGTGACTGACACCAGTCACGATCGTGATGGGTCTTCTAGACACAAATATTGGGGCGGAAAATAAGCCACGATTGTGACTGAAATAGTCACGAACGTGACTGAGTTTTTGGCCACGTTTGAGGTAGGGTTTTAAGGGTTTTGGCTAGGATTTGAGGGAGCCACGAACATGACTACCCTTCTGATTTCCCAGAGGCTGAAAACTTAAGGAGCTACGAACGTGGTTGACTCAACCACGATCATGACTGCCTATCTATTGGCCAAACACTTATATTTTTAGGTGTTCATACCTGTTCATTTGTGTTCCACTTGGCCATATATGTTCCTAAGTAATCCCTTTTGGGGTTTATAAGTGTTCAATGAGGTTCATATATGATCAAGTATTCATAAATGAGGATGTTGTTTTCTATAACCTGTGTTTTGGTCAATTGAGTGCTATGATCTTAAGATTGAATGAAATGATTCAAGGTTGCTATGTTTATATGATATGGAAGTGTGTGAGTGTACATAGGAATGTATTTATGTTGCCAACTATGCTATGATTGATAGGAAGTTGTCCATTTGGTAAGTGTGGCTTATTGAGTTTTGCAACTCACTGGTGTTTCATACCTGCCGTGTGGGCAGGAACTTAAGGGGAAGAGACTTTTGGATGTGAAGGTGCTTATGTTGTTGCTTCTACTCAGAATTTGCATAAAGAAGATCTGAGGTGGGTTGTGCACTGTATTAGGATGTTTTACTTTGTACATGATAGGGCATACTTGTATTTTGTTGGGTTATTATCGAAATAGAATCATTCTGATTCTTTTTCTTTTATAACCTGAACTATTTTTGTATACCTCTTATTTTGTTTTGGGCATGCGCCTTCGTAAAACTTTGTAAACCGTTCTTGAAAGAAATGAGATGTACATAGTTATGATGAATGAGTTTGTTTTTATTTCCATTATTTTATCCTCGAAATTTTTACTATCAAGACCTTTGATTTCCAAGTTCGAATGTCACTTAGCAAAGGGGAGAATATGCATAAGTTGTAGTCGAATTTGGGGGTCACACTAAATGCATTACTATTATATGTATGTTCTGTGGAAACAATCATGCATTCATAAACCAATCCATGCCATAACATAGCAATCTAGGTGCAAGTTTCAACCATCAATAAAGCTCAACCAATAACACAATCACCAATCAATTAAACATAGCCATAATAGACATAAGAACAATCATCCATAAGTCTCATCATTTCCTCATAAATCATATAAGATCATACAAAATCATACAAGCACTCATGCTTTATCAATCACATTCCATGTTCACAACATAACCATAATTCGCACACGTCCATTTCCATAACCGGCCAACCCATGGCATAAACCATCACACATCAATCATAACTCATACGAATTCATTACAATAACCAGAACATGTTTCATATAAGCAATCACTCATAATCGCAACCCAAAAAGGATTACATATTTGAACATCTTAATCTTATTCATAATTTCCATAGGCCACATGCTTGAGAAAACCCAACTCTTTTCACAAAGGATATATCATTTACATACACCACTTGCATTATACTAGTCACATCACAATCTCCATCATTCATAGCTCATTATACCATATAAGTATAAACACATAACCACACACTCATAAACCCATCTCATTATACCATTTTCTTATTCTTAAGCAAACTCATAAATCAAACTTATGATCTTGAAGGAAAAATCTATAAAATCAAACTAACCCAAGACAACACATAAATTTTCAATTCCTAACATAACTAAAATTAGGGTTTACAACAAAAACCTACCATGTTCTTGAAGGAAAAATCTAAAATCAAATCCCCGGGAGAGGAGAAACGTCGACAGGAGGAGCAGTGTCGATGGAGGCACGACGGCTGAAGGTGGTTTGAGTTCCAATGTGCAGCGAGGGTGTTGGAATGCATGCGATGGGAAAGATGGTGGCCAGCGTGATGGTCTGTGGAGAGGAAATAAGGGAGATGCATGAGAATGGCCACGCTGCCAGAGAGAAGAAAGAGAGGCTCAGCGGTGGAGAGGAGTAGTAAAGGTGGTGGCAGTGACGGAGGAGAAAGAGAGATGCTGGTGGAGGAGAATGGTCGGCAAGAGAGATGGCGTGAGGGGAAGAAGAGGAACGTTACAAGAGAGGGAGGGAGAGAGTGAGATCGTGAGAGAGGAGGAACAAGGGAGGGCGGCTTGTATGTTTTTGGAGGAGAAGAGTGGAAATTTTAAGGTTTTGTGTGTGTGTGGTAGGATTTCTAGGGTTAGAAAGACTAGCACTAAAATACCCTTGATTCTAAGGTTTTGTCTCCTAAACTTTTGAATTCTTTCTCTTGTCATAAAATCTAAAATTTTTACATGTCTACAAAATATAATCTTTATGTATCTACTAAATATCGTATACTTACATTTATCTAATTAATATAATATACAAAAATTCGTATACTTGAATTATTTAATTAATTTAAATTTAACAATATTCTTGGTTTACATAAATCCCGAGACGTAGAATTTATATTTCTTTTAATACTATCCCTTTTTAAATTAAATTTTAAGTTTTATCATTTTCGGGGCGTTACATTGATGATGTGCTATGTGGAATATTATGGTAGAAATGGTATAAACAATGCCTTAACTAAGAGACTTTAGGAAATGCTTGTTGTGTGCCATGTAATTGAAAACATAATTGAAGTATACATTTTCAGAGCTCAACACGACCCCCGAGCTCACCAGCACGCCCTCATGCTGCGATCAATTTTAATAGTACGCTCCGTGCTTGTATAAATTCTAGAAAAATGGATTGACCACGACCTCGTGCTCTACATGGCACAACCTGTGCCAACTAGAAATTCAATGATGAGCACGACCTCGTGTTCATCGAGCATGACCCGTGTTCACTGGAAATTCCCCTGCACTTCATTTAAATAGTGAAATACGTACAAAATGTATTGATAATGTATAGGAATGTTATCCTATTTCATACTGTACTTAAATTGTAATAAGGCACTTACTGAGTATTTTAAAATACTCATCTGTGTGTGATTGTTTAATGTTGTGCACATCGCAGGTAGCTGCTACTAGACCAGAGTTCATAGTGATTAGAGTTTCCAAAGATAATGTCAGAGGTCTGGCTCTAGAGTTTCAATTTTGAGATGTTTGATTTTGTACTTGATTGTACATATATGTATCTATTCGTATTTTGGTTTTTGAATTGTTTTCAAACCTAAATTACATCTTCTGCTTTTGTATTGTATTTTGAAAAGAATGTTGCACCAAATTTTATGAAAGTATGAATATCATATTTTCTCTCTCCTAAAATGGTTTTGATTATTTTATCATTTCTCAAAATATATTCATTATTCGGATAAATGGATTTTAAAAATTGAGCTTCACACTCTAGCTTAACAACAATGGTTCATCTCAACCTAAGTTTCTAAAAGGTTTAAGTCATAATTAAAGGTAAAACAATAGAAAAGCTAGAAGAAAAGTCCTTAACCGTGGAGAAATCCATGACAGTCCTGTTGTAGCTAACCCGTATGCTCATTGATCCTCGTTAATCTTTGCCCATAATCTTGTTCTCCACCTCGGGAACTTAGGAAGTTGAGCTATCCTCTCAGGAATGGTGTTTGTATAATGTCTAATGAGTGATTGCTACTAAAGTTCTTTTTGTGGAACTCAAATTTAAAATCCATTTTCCCTAATAAACAATATAAATAAAGAAATGATAATGAAATCAAATCTTTAAAACGAAGAGAGAGGAAATATATACATGCTATATATTCAAAATCTCGGCCAAACCTATTTAGTTTTCAAATCAAACACTAACAGAATCAAAATTGTTTGAAAAACATTCAAACTCAAGGTTGTGTGTATATATACATATATTTACAACAAATGTACAAAACAAAATATGAAAATCATACAGGAGAGGATAAATCGATCAATATAGCACACAACAGGTTTATACTCTTAATTCAACATAGCACACAATAATTACGAATCACACAGGTTCAATTATCCAAATCGATCAATAATAGCACACAACAGCATTAAAATCACACAGATCAATTCAACATCCACACAGGATTAATCACATAGATTAAATTTATATGAAATAATCACCCATATAGGATTAATCCAATCAGTCATACATATAAGATGTAAATGTATGAAATGAAATGCTAATGGAAATCCACATAGGATGACCCGAGTATTTGTCTCTGTTCCACACAGGAGAGGATAAACTAGAAATACCTCTATACCACACAGGAGAGGTTTCAGACCGCGCACATCTCAGTCCAGAATAACACACAACATGTCCTTTATCTGCACAGGAATATTGTTTCCACACAGGCTCGTGTCAAACAGGAATTATGTAAATGTATCAATGAAATTCGTAATAGCACATAGCATAAGAATGACATTTGTATCGGTACACAGTATAGTACAACTCACATAGAGCACAAAGAATACCACACAGGTTACATTTATTACTAAAACATACCGCATAGGTATAACTATCATCAAAGTATCAATACCAACTCCATGTCAACATTTAACAATGTAAACGATACAAGCTTACCTTTAATCAACTATATATCAACCATATGTCAACTATATGACAATCAAGACATATAACCAAAACATATACTAATTACATTCATATTAATGAATCAAAAAGACAGGAAAACCAATTGAAGCCTTACATTAATATTTCACTTTGAATCAACATCTTATATTCATATTCAATCTACTAGAATAGATGAAATCAACTCTAGGTCAACCAACACATCTCATTTTCCATATGATTCATCTATATCTAGCAACCTCAAACCAAACATTATAGGCTTTCATGTATGTCAATATATTGGCCTAAAGAAAATCATATGATTCATCTATATCTAGCAATCTCAAACAAAACATTATAGGCTTTCATGTATGTCAATATATTGGCCTAAAGAAAATCTACATTCT
>CANYCX011880383.1:0-17976 GCA_948193385.1 Breynia disticha f. nivosa | reverse complement strand
GTCTCGTCCCTTTTGCGTTTCAGCTGTGCTTTGGTTGATGTCATTTGAGTCCAAGAACGATAGAGAGAAAGTGTTTTCAGAGAGTAAGAACGAGAGAGAGAAAGTGGGAGAGAGAGTGTTTTGATTTCTTTCTTTTTGAGTTCAAGAACGAGAGAGAGAAAGTGAGGGAGTAAGAAGAACGAGAGAGATGGAACTGGCGGAAAAGAAGGGCGGAAATGACGTGCGACGTGATTGGTCACTCTTCCCAATAATGAGTGTTAGTTTTTTTTCAAATTTTAAACAATTTCAGAGATTTGGTTATAACTAGGTATTCATTAGGGTTTATGTATATTTTTGGATAGTTTGACCCAAAATTTTCCAAATCCAAAATAGTTTCAGAAAATTCTATAGAAAGGGTAATTTTTACTCTAAAAAACCCAAATTGGGTCCGTTAAAGAACGAACTCTACAGTGACGATAGATGAGACTAGTGAGACAGACGGAAAAAAAAAAAAAGAGAGAATTATGGAGTAGCAAAAAGAGGGCAAAAAGAAAGAAATAACGGAAGAAAATCCACTCCACTCCAGCTATAGAGGCGACTTTCATTACCCATCCTCATCACAGATCTGCTCCATCTTTCCATTCTACTTCAAATCACTTCATTCTGCATTTAAATTGGACGACAAAACTACCCATGGACGCCTTGAGAAAACAAGCCAGTAAGCTCAGAGAGCAAGTCGCTAAACAACAGCAGGTCACTTTCGTACTCCCATTTCACTTATGTTTTTGTTAGATTGAAGATTATTAGTTAATGGGTAATCTCTATTTCAGGCTGTTATAAAGCAATTTGGTGGGAGTGGATATGAGAGTTCTGATGTAATGGTTATTGATGAGGTTGAGATGCAGAGACATCAGCAGTTAGAGAAACTTTACCGTTCAACCCGCTCCGGGAAGGTCTAAAGTTATTAACTTATCGATAAAACAATGCGTTTAATTTTGTTAATTATGTATTTGTTAAAGTTGGTTTCTTTGGCATTTTGGTGCTCTTTACTGCAGGATTTTCAGAGGGAAATTGTTAGAGCGGGTGAAGCATTTACGGCCATCGGGTTCAAGCATATTGAAGCAGGTGAAGTTAATTTAATACTACGGTCGATTTCATTGTATGATGGGGCATTGGATTTGTATTTCGTTGGTAACCGCTGTTTTGTAATTGCGATTGTGCTTACGCTTGTATTGACTTTCTGGTAGTTAGGAACCAAGTTAGCTGAGGATTGTTGCAAATATGGAACTGAGAATGTCAATGAAAACATGCTAGCCAAAGCTGCAGCTATTTACGGTGATTCGCGTAAACATGTGGAGAAAGAGCAGGAAGAGTTAAATCGCTTGTTATCTTCGCAGGTTAGCCTTTACTGCATTAGAAATAATGGAAGGAATTCTGTATCAGACTATTATGGAAATTTTGAGATGCAGTTGGTCAATGCCTTTTGGTAGCTGGTCTTTTGGGAAATAATTTTTTGAAATTTGATTGTAAAAGTGATTGCCAATTAGCCCGTTGGTTTATCTGAGAGATGTCTAGTCTTAAATTTCTTTGTAGATTTATGGCCAAGTTGAACTGTAGTTTCACCTTGCAGGAGACTCACCTAATTACATTATAAGTTGAACATCTCAAAATATTGTTGTTTTGAAAGTAGACATTGCTTGACACTCTCTGCTATCTTTATCCAGCATTTGGACATTGCTTGACACTCTCTGCTATCTTTATCCAGCATTTGCTTGTGTGTTTTTGGAGTCTAGATAAGCAAAAGTGGCTTGGAAATCTATCATTGTTGTGACTATGATCAGTTAATGCGTTCTTTGTTAAGAAAATCGATAGATAATAGAAACTTTTCTTTGCTTTCAGATTTTAGATCCACTAAGAGCAATGATAACTGGTGCTCCCTTGGAAGATGCTCGCCATCTTGCACAACGTTATAGCCGGATGAGGCAGGAAGCGGAGGCTCAGGTAGATGGAAAAAAGTGGCATATTTTGCACTGGATTTATATTCCATATGCTTGGGTTGATCTCTATTTCCACTATTCATATTAACCATTAAACATACAGGCAACAGAGGTTTCCAGAAGACAAGCACGAGTAAGGGAAGCTCCTATTCCTGAAAATGTTGCAAAGCTGCATGCAGCTGAAGCAAGGATGCATGAACTAAAATCAAATATGGCAATTCTTGGAAAAGAAGCTGCAGCTGCTTTGGCTGCTGTAGAAGCGCAGCAGCAAAGGTTGACTTTGCAGAGGCTTTTAGCCATGGTATGCATACACATGATTTTCTGGATAAATTATTATTCATTTTCGAGTTTGATATGAATGATTTGTTTGAATTTCTAAGGTTGAAGGTGAAAAGAATTATCATCTACGAATTGCTGCTATCCTTGGTGAGGTTGAAGCTGAGGTCAGTGACTGACTGAGTTCATTTTAACCAAAATGTGATCTGAATTTGTAATTTAAGCTTATAATTTAATGGTCTTGAAATTTTTCTCAGATGGTTTTAGAAAAACAGAAGAAAGAATCCGCTCCACCAGTAATGTTGTCTCCTGTGATTCCACCACAGAATGGCTCAGAAAAAACTTCATACTTCTTGGCCGAGGTAAGTTCTCGATACTTTTCTTACACGTTTTATCATAGTCTCTGTGGATACGAACAATTGATTCCTTCCTAACATGTTTTTTTTATTGCAGGCAACACATCCCTTTTCTGCAGAAACAGAGAAGGAACTGAGCTTGGCAGTTGGTGACTATGTTGTTGTCAGACAGGTATTTTAGTTAATGTATTTTGTTTTAGTCAAGGAACAACTATTGCTTCATCCATGTCTCTCGTCTTCTTTCCAACCGTTTTCACCGACCGGAATTTCAAATATTGGTCATCAGGTGAGCCCGACTGGGTGGTCAGAAGGAGAATGCAAAGGTAAAGCCGGTTGGTTCCCCTCCGCATATGTGGAAAAGCGCCATAGACTTCCTACAACTAATGGCATTGATCAAGTGTATTAATCTCCTTCATCCAATCTATAGTTTTCCCTGCTTCAATCAAATCGAGAAATGCAAATGAAGAAGACCTGCATTGAGAAAGCAAGGGAAGAAGGGAAAAATTTGCAAGCTTGAGCTGCATAATTCATGTTCTATCTTCCACGCAGTATTTTGTCATTTTTTTGTTTGTTTGTTGTTGGGGCGTATGGTTGTATAGAAATTCAGTGATGAACACACCTGTTGTATTTGCGAATCTGAAGCTCGTATTTATCGAGGGATTTAATTCATATATGTTCAGAAATGAGACTGTAAGAGCAAACAAATTACACCATGTGAGTTATAAATTTGATCGTATTGTAAAAATTTTTATTGTTTCTCATATGACATTAAAAAAATACACATTAACAAAATTCATTCTGGCACGCCAGATAATGAAGAAATGACAGACATCTGTAGAAAATTTTCCATCAGAGTTAAGAGCTTTCCTAGTGCAGTCAAGCTGAAGTCATGTGGAGTGAAACCAGAGATGCATAAGCTCCATTAGTTATCTTCATGAGCGTCTCATGCTTTCCACTCTCTGCAATCACTCCATTTTTTACGACTGCTATTGTGTCAGCATTCTTAATGGTTGTCAGACGATGCGCAACTACGATTGTTGTTCTGTTTTGCATTACCCTATCTAATGCATCCTGCACTATTCTTTCCGACTCGGCATCCAGTGCACTTGTTGCTTCATCTAGCAAAAGAATTTTAGGGTTCTTCAGTATTGCTCTAGCAATAGCTATTCTCTGTTTCTGCCCACCTGACAACTGCACTCCTCGTTCTCCTACGTTTGTGTCGTAGCCCTGCGGCAACGAACTGATGAAATTATGTGCATTTGATGATGTTGTTGCAGCAATTATCTCTTCCTCCGAAACATCTCCTTGTTTGCCATATGCTATATTAGCTCGGATGGTTTCGTTGAAGAGTATTGGTTCTTGGCTAACCAGCCCCATTTGTTGTCTTAACCAACTTAGTTTGAGTTTCTTAATTTCCACAGAATCCAAGTACACATGGCCTGAATCAGGGTCATAGAATCTTTCTATAAGGTTGATCACCGTGGACTTTCCGCTTCCGCTTTCACCAACCAATGCAACAGTCTGTAAAACAAATTTTAGAGCTGAGTAATGCATTTTTAGAGAAAATCATACCAAAACAATGAGGACACATTTAAGGCAGCACCCTTCCAGAGGAGACAGTGAGAGATAAGTCATTAAAAATTTGAACATCTGGCCTCATTGGATATCTGAAGCTAACATGTTCGAATTTGATGTCGCCTTTCACACTTGGAAGTGTAATGCCTTCATCACTACTGGAATCAATTGCTGACTTTCTGTCAAGAATAGCAAATATTGATGCTGCTGAGTCCTTAGCTTTGGCAGTGTCTGGAGCCATGCCACTAGTTTGAGAAACTCCTATAGCTGCAATTGTCAACGCGAAAAATACCTGCAAGGAATTCGAATTCAGAACGAGAATTCATTCTGATGAAAAAGAAAGGAGAAAGCTAAAGAAGAACTCGTGTTGTACCTTAAAAACCTCCCCGAATGTTGCTTTGCCATGTTGCGTGAGGACAGAACCAATGTAGAAGCAGAAAGCATTTAAGCAGTACATTAAAAGAAATGAGAAGCCGAATCCTGTGCCGCTGATAATTCCTTGTCGGACACCTTGCTTCATAGGACCATAACATTTCTGATTGTATATCTCCATAACCTTATTTTCTGCGCAGAATGATGCCACAGTTCTGATGCTACCGACAGCATCATTTGCTACTTGACTAGCTTCTTCATACATCAGCTGCAAAACATATCATTAGCATCGGACACATGAACTACTCCTTGATAATGTAAACATATCAGGTTAAGCAAACCTTTGCGTCTGCACTGAATCCTTTCAGGAATTTTGTTTGGATGTAACCTTGGACAAACATCAATGGAGATACTGCTAGAATTATGAATGCCAAAATCCAGTTTGCTGTAAATGCTATAATCAATGCTGTTATGATTGTGGTTGTGTTTTGAAGGCGTAGTGCTAAGGAATCTCCTACAATTCCCCTAACCATTGCTGCATCAGTGGATAATCTTGCTCCCACTGATCCACTAGAAAAACAACATGTGGTTTCAGCATTTAACGAACAACACCATGTATGATTTGGCAGTACTATTTTGGAGACTGAAAAAATTGCAATTTTTATCCGACATACCTTGAATTTGCAGGATCATCAAACCAACTGATTTCTTGATACACAACCTTTTCAAATGTCTTGGAACGAATTCGTTCGACTAATTTACCTCCTGCAATTCCAAACATGAAATTCTGCACCGGTAAAACCAGCAGATTAACGATTCCCAGGCACAGAAACACAATAGCCCAAATTCTAGATTGTTTACGGAGTTCGTCTGGAGGTTCAAAGAAAGTTTTGATGGCTGATGAGAGTAAAATGCCAAACATTGGGAAAAGAACACCATGAACAGCTGCTGCTGCACTTCCAAGCAATATAACAGGAAACTCTGGCTTGTTCAGGTAAGCAAGTCTTTTGAGTGAAAATTCTTTAGACTTCTTTTTAGTTGTGCTTTGATTATCTTCATAACCGCCATCCTCCATACTAAACCGACCAGGCACAACAATGGATCTAGGGCTAATTGCGAATGAACCTTGACCGTTTGTGCCTCTACTTACCGATCTATGAAATGAATATTGTCGCACGCTTCCTGATCTTTGGCTTGCATTATCTATGTCCGTGGCTTGAGAATCTTCATTTTCTTTAGTTCCTTCTTGAAGGAGAATGAGCTGAGAGTAGGCGCCATCAGGATTTTTGATCAATTCGTCATGAACTCCTGAATTCAATAATTGAATCAATTTAAATTGGTGAAAAAGCCAAACAAAAAAATTGACAAGGTTTGAAAGATGTAAAATTGTTAGTTCAGTTTGACCTTTCTCTACAATTTGGCCTGCCTGCACCACTGCTATCAAGTCTGCATTCTTGATAGTTGATAAACGATGTGCAACCACCACGGTTGTCCTGTTTGACATAACTTTCACCAGTGCATCTTGAACGATGCGTTCGGATTCAGCATCTAGTGCACTTGTAGCTTCATCAAGAAGTAGAATTTTCGGATTCTTCAGTATGGCACGAGCAATTGCAATTCTTTGCTTTTGTCCACCTGACATTTGAGTACCATGTTCACCTACCATTGTATCAAGTTCCTGTAATCAACAATATCAGTTACTTAATTTCATTAACTTTCCATTCAAAAAAACGCCAAATAAAAGAAAGTTTTCCTTTGTCCTTACCGCAGGCAATGCGTTGATGAATTTGGCAGCATTGGCAAGTTCCATTGCTGTTCTAATTTCCTGATCTGTCGCGTTTTCTTTCCCATATGCTATATTTTCTTTTATGCTTGTGGCAAACAAAATAGGTTCTTGACTAACTAGTCCAATCTTTTCCCTGATCCAATTTAGCCTAAACTCCTTCAAGTTAATTCCATCAATTAACACAGAACCAGAATCCGGATCATAGAACCTCTCAATAAGGCTAATAACAGTTGACTTTCCGCTCCCACTTTGTCCAACTAAAGCTGATGTCGTTCCACTTGGAACACTCAGCGAAAAACCTGAAAAGATTTGCACGTCAGGCCTTGCAGGATATCTGAAATATACGTCTTTGAGTTCAATATCACCACTCATGTCTTCCAACACAAGACCATTAGTATTGTATGCATCAATCTGTGGTTGCCTTTTAATGGTTTCAAACATCTTGTATGCTGCAGCCTGCCCAGCTGCAAAGGCATTCAAAGATGGAGATGTTTGACCTAGCGACCTGATTAAAAAACCAAACGAAAAAACATTAACCATTTAGCTTCAAATTGAGCTCATGTATTGTTGATTCACAGCATGTAAACACAATTCTGATTCAACTGCTTACATTCCCCCCATCATAATTGCTAACATGATATTGATAACTAGCCCACCACTGAAGCCTTTGTTTACTACCAACTTTGCTCCATACCATATAGCAAGTCCATAAGAGCCAAAGAGAACCAGAAACATTGTACCAAGTCCTAAGCCTGATGCCAGCCCTTGTTGGACAGTAGCTTTGTAAGCAACTTTCAGTTTATCGTTGTATTTTTCAATTGCATGTTTCTCCCCGGTAAAAGAAGAAACCTTAAACAAGGACAGAGATTGTAATATTAGAGGTCGAGTTGCAGAAATACATTATTGATATGGTTAATTCAGACTCTGAACTTACTGTTCTGATGGCTCCAACTGTTTGTTCCACAACATTTCCAGCTTCTGCGTAAGCAATTTGACTGCGACTAGACATTTTTGACATAATCGTTGCCAAAATTCCACCAACAATTACAAGCAGCGGAATGCAAGCTAGCAGAACTACTGCAAGTTGCCATCCTTTAACAAAGGCGACAACGAAGCCCCCCAAAAACGTTGATAGCAGCTGTATAAATTTCCCAACCTGAACACAGAAGTATGCAATTTGATGAGAAAATTAAGAAAAATGGTGGAGAGTTCTCAGCTTTAACACTAATGTCATGATTTTGAATTTATGAGAGAAAGCGGTACCTTTTCACCCATAGCATCTTGAATGAGAATGGTGTCACCAGACATTCTTCCAATGACCTCTCCGGTTGTTGTTTCAGTGTCAAAGAAACTAATGTCTTGTCTTAATATTGTTTTCAAGTATAGACTTCGAATTCTTGCCGATTGTCTTTCTCCCGTTACGATCCAGCATGACACCTCTGCAGTAAAACAAAGCAGCAACAATTTATTATTTTCTGCTACTTTCAGAGCCCAATATGTTCTCAAATCATAATCACAAACAGAATCTTCAGGTTCATATATTCCCTTAAACTCAGATATTCACCGTTTTATCAGAACAAGCATGATAAAAATAATTTCCCTGTAAAATAAGATTGTCAGAATAAACTAGAAACATTATCAGAGATCTTGAATCTGATACATAATATATCTGTTTGATCATTGCAATCATATCAAGAAAGAGAGAAAATCAAACTTACGTAGAAATGCTGCTATGCACGCATAAATTGATAAGTATACAAACTTGAGTGAGATCTGAAAAGGCAACGAAGGAACAGATATTCAGTAATTTCTTTCTTAAAGCAGAAGGATAAACCATTGAAACATCACAGTAAATTCATCTATGTCTGGTTAATTCGACTTGAAGCATAAGATCTCATGTAACTTAACTTTCAAGCCAATCTACACTTCTAGCCATTCATTCATTCAACAAAATCGCATCACAAACCGAGGTTTATAATTGTTCTATTGATCATACCTTCGAGACTTCATGAACAACAGTAGCTTGAGTAGATCCACCGAAAGAATTAATAAGCTGACCGAATATAATAGTCATTATAGGCTGAGAAAGTCCATTAGCAATGCCACAGATTGTTCCAACACACATTAATCCAACGTCAAGTTTGTCTGCAAAACTAAACAGTTTATAAAACGCCACCTTCTCAGCCCTCTTGTTTGCACTACCATCGTTACTATTCGATGCTTCCTCTTTGTCTTTCATGATCAGAACAATATTTTCTTTAGTTTCTTGATCCTAAAATATAAAAAAACCAAGTTGGCATTCATGTTATTGACGTTTATAAACAAGAAAGCAAGAATCAAGATTCATGCAAAGAGAGGAAAACAGAACACGTACGGAGAAAATTCAGAGAAACGTGTAAACATGCACGACAATGTCAAGGTTTTTTGGCTATTTATAGCTGGAAAGAGAGAATTTTACAGCTATAAGTTGGTGTAGTTCTAGTTCTGGTGGGACATTGTTAAACATAGCTACTTCCATTTTTATTTCCACGTTTTAAGGGTTCTAGAAGATTTAAGCAAAGATTTTGTTTTCAGGTTCCTTGTAAAGATGTTTAAGATTTTTTTGTTGAGATATTACAGCAAGAAGTACTATACACAGCATATATACAGGAATATAATGTCAAAATTATTCGATATCCGGTTTATATTTTCCTATTGTGTTGCAGACATGGTTGTAAACGAGTCGAGTTGAACAAAGTTTTAGAGTAATCGAATATGATTCATTTAAAATTTTACGAGTTCGAGCTCTGAGTCTTGTATCGAGCTCACAATTTTGTTCACGAACAAGTTTGTTTAAAGTTTACAAATAAACATGTTCACGAGTTTTTTGAGCTTTGTTAAACAAAAAATAAAATGCAATTTTACTTAATGTATAATTAAAAATTAACACATTTATTAAATATTATTAATATTTTTTTTGTTTTTTATATAATAAAGTTATTATTTTTAATTAATATAGTAAAATTTATTATAATTTATTATATATTTATTAAAATATAATTTTATTATAAAAATAATTCACGTTTAAACAAATCATATACATATATATATTTGAAATACAAAGAAAATATGAAAGTTACATATTAATATAAAAAATCAAATATGTAATAGAGTTTATTCAAAAATGTTAAACGAGTTCCTTCGCGAGCTTTTGAGCCGAGCGATAGCTTGTTCAGACCCGACTCACTTAACTATCCAAACCTAATATTTTGTTAATGAACAAACATAATTATAAATGAGTCGAACTTAAACAAACTTTTATCAAATTCGAACTCGAGTAGCTCGTCAGTATTACAACTCGTTTACATCCCTAATTGCTTGCAGAATAGATTTCTTCGGATGTTGGTTAGGATAATTAAGATTAAATCTGAAACAATCTTTGTATTATCTGCATGGATCATGAATATAGCCGTGCTGTGAATGCTTAAGAACCGATGACGTCAGCAGTGATCTACTCCAAACTATACTTGCAGTGCACCACAGGATTCACAAAGATTCCTAATCCTCACAGATTGTCATATCTAAAATTGTTTTTCTCCTTTAAAAATAATCCTAATTTTCTTAAATAACAATAAATGTTACAACATTCTAGATTTTTAAATTATAAAAACAAATTTATAAAATATAAATCGTAACTTTTTTTAAATAGCAATCGCAACATTCTAGATTTTCAAATTATAAAAAAAACGAAAAGGATATAAGAGATGTTTGATAAACATAATTAAATAATTAACTTAAAAAATAAATATTTAATGATCTTAAATGCTTTCAATAATTAATAAGATATAATTATTTAATTTAATAGATTAAATTAAAAATACATAATTCATTAAATTAAAATTTTAAATTTAAAAATTTCAATGTCAATTATATTATTCTCACATATTTCTACTTAAATAATAAAACATAATATCATTTGATTATTTACCGAATGATTTTAGCATGATATATGTTAATAATGTATATGATATCTATCTATAAAGTAGACAATCTTAATAGATTATTGCATAATTTTTATCCTTTTATTAATATTCTCTTTGATTGAAATCTTTAAAATATCTTTCAAATAATAGACTCAAATATATTAAATTAGGAATTTCTGATTTTTGCTAAAAAAAAAGGAAAACCAATTTGTTGTAATCTTTTACGATACATTTTAGTCATTTTTTGACATTTTTCACAATCAGTATTTTTTTTAAGTAATCAGGATCTCTTTTGACTAAAATAAAATTCTAATAAATGTTGTGTTCATATTTTTCTTTTTTTTTTCCTAATATTTTGAAGTTACTAATCAAAAGAATATTTTGATTTTTTTATGACATTTTTTTTACAATCATAAACAACCTTTGTATACATATGATATAAAAGCTTTTTATGTTTGAGAAAACAAAATCAATAATTAATCGATAATGAAATAAACTAATCTTTGTGATAGTCAAATTTAACATAAAACATCGATTAACATTAAAATGGATAGTTTTCTCGATCGTTGTTGGTGCTCTTTTATAGATATATAAAATATGCCGAGATTGATTGTTACCTAAATTTAAGTAAGTCATATGATCGTGCACTCATAAATTGTATTATCGTTTTATGTATTATCGTGCAACTATGGTTAGAAAATAAAAACGAAGTATTCATATGTCTACAAAAGTCGGTGCAAGCATGTTTTTTTTCCTTTAAAGACTATCTAATTAGAAAAATATTGGGATAACTACTCAAATTTTAGTTTGAGTAGAAGTGAAATTGATTGAGATAATTATAATAGCACATCGACTAGAATTGTGGTTGCAAAATGATATTCCTCTTATAAATAGGTTTTAGACATTAGTAGTTAGGTGAGTCAAACCTCTCAGCTCAGTTAGCTAGTAAGGTGTAACTTGAATTTGAGTGTTTTTATAGTTTTTCCGTACAAAACAATAGCGTTTTGAGATAGTTTTTATAGTTTTTCCGTGCAAAAACTGTAGTATTTTGGAGGATTTTTTTAGAGTTTTTTCCTTACAAAAACTGTAGTAGTATTTTGGAGAGATTTTTTTTTTAGAATTTTTTCGTGTAAAAACTGTAGTCTTTTGAAGAGGGTTTTTTAGAATTTTTCCGTGCAAGACTGTAGTCTTTTGGAAGAGGGTTTTGAAAGTTTTTTCTATTCAAAAAATGTAGTTATTGTGAGAGAACTTTTACAATTTTTTCGTACAAAAATTGTAATATTTATTTAATAAAGATCGTTGACAAATGTCTATTGTTGAGAGGCACCAATTGTACATAGAGATCTAAAAATTTCCAATATCCAATTGAATGAATGTGACAACAAAATTATTGTTGATGTTGGTGTCAAATAGTGATTAGTGAGAATGAAAGCATGCATGACATTAAATTGGAAGCATGAATGTCAATTATTATTTGATAATTTTCTTTTTTATTTGTTTCTTGTAAATATTGAATACGTTTGGACTTTGGATTTGGCATAATTTAATGCATATGTCTGTTTTATATATTAGATTGTGCCACAAGTTCTCAATTTATTTAATGGTTGGATATTTTGTTGGAAATAATTCTTGCCTAGCAAGATTTTGAATGGTGTGTGACTGTCACTGTATTTTTTTTATTTATATATTGTTGATTTTAACTTGTTTATTATGATTAAAGGATGTTAAATTTGAAAGTTGAGATCATTTGAATTTTTGTTTAATTAATTTAAAGATATTTTGTTATTTAATTATTTTAATAATTATTTTATCTTAAATTATAATATTTAATAATTATTGTTATTAATTATTATTTATTCAGTCTGACCAGTGACCTACACTAGTTGACTCAATGATCCAGTGACCTGATTACTGATCTGGGTCGCTGACTAGGTCGGGCCTTAAAATATTGCTTAAAATAATATGTTCATTCATAAATTAGATTGATAGAATTGATATGAATAAAATATTATAAAATCAAATATTATTACTTTTTATAAATGTATATTTTTATGGAGTAAACAATTTTTATTTATTTATTTATTTATTTATATCACATATAAAAAACATTAATTTTTTTAATGTAATTGGTATGCTTTATTTTATTTTATTTTATTTATATTACGACATGTTAATTATGTGATTTTTCTTGCAGTTATAAACACTTATTTTATTTTTTGTATAATATATGCATACCACTAATTTTTAATTTCTAAAAACACCAACACAGAGAACGTTTTAGAAGTTCTAGTCCGCCATCATGAAATTACCATACTTGATAGTCCCAAATATTTAGGATCCGTTTGTTTGGCTGAAAGTATTTTACTAAAAAATATTTTTTTTATTTTCTATTGTTAGTTGAATAAAAGAAATAACTAATAAAAAAATATTTTTTGATGAACTAAAAAAATATGTTTTTTAAAAAACTTATTTTGTGAAAAATATTTTCTTTTATAAAAGAGAAAAAAAAATTCTAATTTATCACTTGCTTACATATAATCTCTAATATTAAATATTTTTATTATTTTTTGTTTTATTATATAATTTTTATTTTGTTAATGTATTTTTAATATGTTCAAATTTATTGACATAAATTATAATTTTGTAAGCAAATTTTTATGTGATTACCAAACAGTGGAAAATATTTTTCTGAAAAATAAAATTTCAAGACTTATTTTTTATGTACAAATATTTTTTCTAATAACTCATTTTCCGTCAAACAAACGGAACCTTAAAAAAATTAAAGAAAAACTCCCCATTCTCTATCTCCTCTTCCTCTATCGTACAATTTGTATTCGGTGAATCTATATTATACTAAAATAGAAGTCGGTATTATAATTACGATATTTGTCATTTTAAATTGTTGACAAATGACATAATTTATAATTAATATTTATATATTAATTATTTATTATCATAAAGAGTCTAAAATTTTATGACAACAAAAAGTAAAAATAAACTATTAAATTTATTTACTATCATAGTGATAAATTTAATTAATTTTAATTACAAATTTATTATTTTTGCATGGCAACAAATTAACACATGCTAATTATATATATTTTTAAATAAAATAGTTTTATAGAAATTATAATAAAAAATTTCTAACGGCATAGCATAATATTACAGCTAGTTTATACTAAAATCCATGCAAAGTTCATAATTAGAGAAAAGAGAAGAGAAAAAGTAGTGGAGATGAGTAGTTTTTAAATGAATACAGTTGGAAACCTCGACATAATTTTCAAAAAATAACTCAAATTTAAACAAGCATAAGTCAATTGTGTGGAGAAAAGGTCAAATATCAGGAAAAAGTCAAAATCTTGTGCTTTCAAAAATAACTAAACCTCTAAATTACAGTTCACAGTAAATAAAAACTGTAATTTAAGAATGCTATTTTTAAAAGGAAGTTTTACTTTTATATATATACCGAAATTTCACTCACAATTCAAATTAAAATAAAACGAAGGAGGAAATTTAGTGAAGAATGGTAGTATTTTTTAAACAATTATGATTAAAAGATGTTTAAAGGATGATGCAAGTTGGGTTATTTTTTAGAGTTAGAAAAAATTGAACTGGAATTGTTAGAATATGAGCTATGGAACCGTGAATTGGCGGATTCGAACTGGCGGTTCACGGTTATGAACCGACGATTCGGTTAATTTTTAAAAGAAAATCGCACTCAGACCGTCAAACCAGAACCGAACCGTCCCAAACAAACTAAATCTGATTTCGAACCTAGACCGGTGACCCGAACCGGTTTACGCCTCTTTTTTTTTATATGAGTAAATGGAATTGTGGGAGTGAAGTGCAGTAATTTGCCTTCCGTTAACACTTCAAATGGACCTAATCTGCTTTGCATTAAACAATCAAAGCTAACATTACAAATTTGAGGTTTTTTTCATAATTATAGTTTATTAAATAAAAATATCAAAGTTTTTAGTTTGGGTATTATTTAAATCAAAACCATACTATATAAAAATTTTGGATCGGTTTAGATCAGAAAAATCAAAAGCCAATTGTAATTCTTTTCAAATCAAATATCCAAAAATTTCTTAGACCTATGCTTCGTCCTAGCCAAAAAAAGTCATAAAGAAAATAATTAATTAGAAATAAAAAGAAAGTCTTTTTTTTTTCCGTTAAAGAAGAAAATAATAGTAATCCAAGTCGGAAAAGAGAAGTGGAGCGTGACACAGACGCGCAAAGGAGGTGACAAGACAAGAAGCAGTTTTACAGAGGAGAGAGAGAGAGATAGCTATGTAATAAAAGGCGGGTTTGGGTTAATGTCTGTCTGTCTGTCTTTCATTTTCATATAAACAACAAAGCACATCGGATACACAGCAAAACCCCACCAGTTCTCTCACTCCAAACAAATTCCTATTAAAAAACCCCACTCCTTCCCTCTTTTCTTGATTTTCGTGCTCTATTGTTCCTCCCTATTTCTCTCTTCTTCACTCTCTTTGAGATGTGAAAAAGCGTCTGCACATTAATATCCCAAGCTAAACCATTTCTCAACACACACGCTCTGCATCTCTCTCCCTCTTTAGTTGTGTGTGTCTACGAAATTTTAGGGTTTTCGGGGAAAGAGGATGTCTTCTGCATTTCAACTCCAAGGACTTCATTCCAATGCTGTTTCTCTTATGCTTTTGCACTCTCCTGAGAGCTGGTTTTTGCCTAAAAGGTTCAATCTTTTTTTTTTTGAAAAAAAAAGTTCTTTTAGCTGTCCCTTTGTTATATTATTGCACCATGTGCTCTGGTTGTATTGTTTTTTAGGGTTTTGAAGTTGAAGACTTTTTTTTTAGCGAATAGGAAATTGTGGTTTGTCTTTTCTGCTTTTGTTGATTTGTTTAGGTTCGTGCTTGTCTTTATTATTCAAATGTAAGTTCTGGGTTTTGGTCAGTTTGTCAAAAGTTTGTTTTTTTAATTATTATGATTGATGCTTTGCTTTTATTTGTTCATGGATGTCGAATTGTCGTTGGAGTTTAGATGGAATAGCTCCTTGTTTAGTTGAAACTTGGTTTATGCTATGTGTGCTGATTAAACAGTGGATTCACATTATATGTTTGCCCTTGGCTGTTATCTTATTAGCAAATATAAAGAAGAATAAAGTTGTCTTCAACCTTTTGAAATATGCTTCTGTTGAATGCCTTTGGAGTTCTTTGGAGCTTTAACTGTCTAAGGTTGTTTCCTGTAAAGAAGCAAATGCACTAAAGAAACTCATATAATCTGCCATGATACTGTTGATGTAGTTCTACTTTGGAATTAGAGTTGGCTCAAATTCAAATTTCAAAAAAATTATATGATCTAAAGTTAATTTGGATATGTCTCAAGTTAATCACTAAGCTAGAAGATGATTTAATTGAAAAATCTGTTGAGGTGGCTTGTTGGCTTCACTTCCAATTTTTAGCCAATAGTTTATAAAACCTAATTTAAAATTTTGTAGTTAAGGGGACAATTTTACACCGAAATAAGCTGGTCGAATTGTACATTGATTGCTTTGCTTGATGGGAACTGTGTCTATGCATTCTAAAGTTTCTCCAGATATTATATTGACAAGCTTTTTAGTTGCTTTCATGGTTGATATTCAATGGAAAATCAGAAACCACATTTTTATCATTATCAATTGCTTTTGAATAAGTTTTTCTATAGGATGTTAACATGTATTTACCTTGTTAGATGACAAGCTTCTTAGTTGCTTTCATGGTTGACATCTCACATTAAGATTTTGGCATAGTCCTGCTATTTAAGCTTCATTCGTAATTCTCTCTGTTTTATGTAGGTTCAAAGGCAACTGTGACGCATTTTCTGTTTGTCATTGAGATCATCTCATCAAACATTGAATATCACAGATTTCTTACAGGTACTGAGGAATTTATGGATTCATATAATTGAGATGTCAAGTAGGGAATGAAGCCATTGGTCCGTGTAGTGTAGGTTAAATGTATTATATCTGACAGAATGTAGATTGTTAGTGTGCTCGTTTCAATTTTTTGGTGATCAACTTTCTTATGATATATTTGGCCCGCTTTCTAGCACACCATATTTATTAATTCACCAGAAAACCATCTGATTTTTCGTTTTCCATTATATGGTTGGCTGGCTTGTACTACATTCTAATTGCGCATGCTTGCTACGCTGATCTTTTGCCATCGTATCTGATTACTTACTAAATGAACCATAGTTCATGAAAGCATGAGTTGCTTATGTTAATATATTCTCTTTTTACTTCCATACTGTGATTAGACCAGCTGCAACTGCGAGCTTGTAACTAGGCTTCGTGTTGCATAACTTTGTTCAAGTTCAACTATCCTAGTTGGTCTGGAAGGTTATGGAATGTGTGAAGATATGGATGTGAGGTTCTGTAGACAACGTCATGTGTTTGTTTTCCAGAAGAAAACTTGCTGCAGAACACAATGGTGAAATAACTGGTTTTTTGATGATTTCAGCCATTCGGATTATTTTGAATTGATCATTTATGTAGCAAGTTTGTTCTAAAGAACTTGATAAAAAGAAATGTTCATCTCACTGGAATATAAGGTGAATGATTGAAAAACAGAATCATAGCAGCATCAGGTTGAGGCTGAGGGTTGTACTAGAAATCAGTGTTTTTGATTTCATCATTTTGGATCCTCATGACATCCAGGTATGGCTTCCCTTAGAGCTCCTGCGAAAAAATAACCCTTCTTGTAATCTGCAACGCTCATTCTCCTCAACAATACTGGAGTTTCTTGAGGGATCAATCAAACTCTGACCAGGACTTGCTTCTGTATATAATCTGGCTTCTGTATATAATCTGGCACTATGAAATGTTGCCGTATGGATCCTGTTTTTTATTCAATTTGGCGGGCTGTAATTGAGGTGAGTCGAGCCTTAAGAGTGATCAGCTTTGTCTCGATGAAAGTTTCATGCGTTCGAGCTTTAATCGAGTTTTTTTATAGAGCTTAAAATCTTCCCCAAGCCTGAGGCCAGCCGAGCTGGGTTGAGGTGCGTAGGGTAGGTCCATTTCAAAAAAAAAAAAAGCTTGTAATGTTCATAAGTTTTTTGAACTTAATTAAATAAATATTGAATATGATTTTATTTAATAAAAATTAAAAAATAACACATTTATTATATACTGAGTATTTTTTATTTTTAGATATTAATAAAATTATTATTTTTAATTAGTGATGAGAAGTAGGATTTTATAATGTTGGAAGAAACCATGATAATGAAGGACTAAATTAGATATATTTTTAGTAAGAAAATAATATTTTCGTTAATATGCATATATGCATTACACTGAATCATATTATATTTTATAGTATATTATAAAAGTTGTTTAATATAGGACAATAATCTACATAATAGATCAGACGTCGAGATTATACAAATTCTGAATACCTCAGTTGAGCATTGGAATATGATTCGTGACACTGCATTAAACACATAAACGAACAAAGTGGTTGACATTGTTAGAAAATAAAATCGAAATGTAAGTATTCTACATAATTTTCTCAACTTTATTTGACAATGATTGAGATTCAAGCCTACATCTCGAAGCAAAATCTTAATGTATTTTGTTGGACTAAAAAGAAGCATATGCTGTAAAGCACGCTTTGGCAGATCAGGTCGAAGGTTTGTACAAGAAAACACGGAGC
>CANYCX011880244.1:0-10116 GCA_948193385.1 Breynia disticha f. nivosa | reverse complement strand
AATTTTATTTCAGAACAAACTTGTCCTGCCATACCATTGTCTATAAAAGGCACTCATCTTCATTACTTGGATATCAACAAAATCTTTCATCTTGAAGTATCTGATCAGAGATTATAGTCATTTTGGGTATGGAAGTTGAGTTAGAGGTTCCATTATTTGTTGCCATCGTGATCTTAAGCATTGCTGGAGCAGTGTTATGTTTGTATGATTCGTTGATTTCGAAACCAGAGAAGTTGAGGTGTATCCTGAGAAAGCAAGGCATAAATGGACCAACTCCAACGTTGTTGCTTGGTAATGTAAAGGAGATGAAGAAGATTTTGTTTGCAACTCCCAAGGATCCAACCAATGGACCTCCTCTCACCCATAACTGTTCTGCTCTTCTCTTTCCTTTTCTTCAGCAATGGAGGAACCAATATGGTATTCATTTTTCCACTTTTTTGTGCTTTGTCCATTCCAACAATTACAGTTTGAGATAAAATGTGGTGTGAACAGGTGACAAATTTGTATTTTCTCTTGGGAATACACAAATAATGTATGCTGAGGAAGGGGAGTTGGTGAAAGAGATGAGCACTTGTACATCACTGGATTTGGGAAAGCCAACTTACCAACTCAAGGCATTCGGACCTTTGCTTGGTCATGGCATCCTCACTTCCAATGGTTCTGTCTGGTCTCATCACAGGAAAATTCTTGCCCCCCATTTATACATGGATAAAGTTAAGGTACATTAAAATTGATTTATCAGATAAAAACCAATCAACTTGCATATGATAATATAAATCAAGCATGTTACTGATGAAATAAATGTGTGGTTAATGCATTACCAGAGAATGACAAGCCTGATTTCCGAGTCCGCCATTGAACTAGTAAACTCGTGGAAGAAAAGAATAGAGACGGAAGGAGGAGTTGCAGACATCAAAATTGATGAAGGAATGAGAAGCTTTTCTGGAGATGTTATATCTAGAGCTTGTTTTGGAAGCAATTATTCCGATGGAGAAGAAATTTTCCTCAAACTCAGAGCTCTACAAGAAGCTATGTCCAATAATCGTCTTTTCATGGGAATTCCTGGCATCAGGTCTGCTTCATCTTCTTGTATAGTTTCTTCGGAACGAATAAAACTAGCAAAAAAAGACTCACTTTTTGTAGATGTTTAGCTACTTGATTTGTTGCAAAACCATGACTTTTCTAAATGTTTGGCTGCCTTATTTGTTACAATGCCAGTTTCTTCACTTCCCACAGGTATTTTCCCACGGAAAACAACAGAGAAGCATGGAAACTGGAGAAAGAAATCAAAGAATTAATCCTTCAGGTTGTGAAGCAGAGGAAAGAATCTGTGTCCGAGGCGGACTTGCTGCAAATGGTTCTTGAGAGTGCAAAAGATAGCAACCTAAGCAAGGAAGAAACAGACCAGTTCATAGTTGATAACTGTAAGAACATATACTTGGCAGGCTTTGAAACTACTGCAGTTGCAGCATCATGGATCCTCATGCTCTTGGCGGTAAATCAAAACTGGCAAGATCAAGTTCGCAGTGAGATTTTTCAACTATGCGGAACTCATTTCCCTAATCCTGACTCCCTCCGCAAAATGACACAGGTATATATAACTCGATAACTTGTCATTCTCTTTGAGTTGTTTAGTTAAAAGCGAATAATAATTCATTGCAGTTAACGATGGTTATATACGAATCACTGAGACTGTATCCACCAGTAAGTGTAATGTCGAGGGAAGTATTCAACGACATAAGATTTGGAGACATAAACATTCCCAAAGGCATGAACATTTGGATATTGGCAACAGCTTTACATATTGATCCTGAAATTTGGGGAGCAGATTCTTACAACTTCAATCCAAAAAGATTTTCGAATGGGGTTACAGGTGCTTGTAAGTTTCCACAACTGTACATGCCATTTGGAGTGGGTCCTCGGATTTGCCTTGGACAGAACTTGGCCATGGTTGAACTGAAAATATTGATATCTGTGATTATCTCCAACTTCTCCTTCTCATTGTCTCCGAATTATGTGCACTCTCCTGCGCTTAGGTTGGTGATAGAACCAGAATTCGGAGTTGATCTTCTCGTAAGGAAGTTGTAAGTGCAACTTGACTCTATTTCACTATGAAATCAAGTTAGCATCATGAAGAAAAATAAGAATGTAATTTGTGAGAATCGTATTAAATTTGAGTGCCTTTCCATTGTTAATCAGCATAATATTTTAATCTTTCGTACTGCTACTTATTTCTCATTTAATAAATTTTGGGTTTATTTATTAATAATTAGGTTGTAAACGAGCCGAGCCGAGCCAAGTATTGGAGTGTTCAAGCTCGGCTCGTTTAAAATTTCACGAGTATGAGCTCGAACAGAGCTTTCTTGACGAGCTCAAAATCTTATTCAAGCTCGGTTCATTTAAAGTTTGCGAGGTAACGAGTCTGTTCACGAGCTTTACCTAGCCTTACTGAACAAAAATTAAAACATAATTTTGTTTGACAACAAGAAAACGACTTAATGACAAAAGAGTCACAGTAAGCGACGAGTTTGGAGGTCTATAAGGCAGTAGTCGTGAGAGTAGAGAGAACTAGAAAACAATCTGATAGTGATTAAAAAAATTAGAATTTAAGAGTTGATGATTATCTAATTGGCATCATGTGATTAAAAATATTAGAATTAAAGTAAAGTGAGAAAAATTAGTTTCAAAGCTACTTTATTTTGAGTAAAAAAAAACTATGTGGTTTTACACTAAAATATTATAATTTAAAAACTATAATTATTAATGATATAAAAATCCATTTTTAGGTTAATTTCACTTAAAACCAATAAACATATTTAACATTGAAATTTTTTATTTAAATAAAAATTTGTAGTTTTCATTGTATGTATTTACTTAAAACAAATAAGACATTGTTTATGACTTGATATTGTGTACATTTTTATACTTATAAAGTTTATTTTGTATACACTTTGCACACATAAATTTAATAAAAATATACATCTTTATACAATTTACGAGCTTGTTCACGAGTATGTTCACTAGCATGAAACGAGTCTTTTAAATAACTATGTTCACGAGCTTACAAGCAGAATACATAAGTGTTCAGGCTCGGCTTATTTATTTGAACAAGCATACGATTTTGTTCAAACTCGGCTCAATTATTAACGAGCCAAGTCATGGACGAGTTTTTAACGAGCCGAACATTGAACCCCTATTAATAATAAAATAGGCAACTCGCAATTGAAAGTTCAGTTCAATGAGCCTTATAATGAAACATTAAAAGGAAAATTAAAAAAGGGGAAATTACACATATGAAAATGTTACTAAATAAACATTGATTGTGAGAGAACTACTATATTATATGTTTGTATAAGGGATAAGGTTTATTTTTTGGTCTAATTTTTTGTTCAAAGTATAATATTAGATCTATTTTTTTAGTCTAATTCGATGTCTAACATTTTTGTTATGTTCATTTATTTTTTTTATTTAACAAAATATTGTCATTTAAATTATTAAATATTAAAATATTAATATTCAGTTATGTTCAAACGTGATTTTAAAAAAATGCAACAAGAATATTACATTCATCTTAATATTTCAAAAAATCCTTACATATAATGTCCATACGTATTCATATTTGTTCAACAATTTACATACCATGATCATAATATCTAATTTAAAGTTCATTAACTATCGTTCATGAATTCAAATGTTTTGAACTTATATGCTTTTTAATTAATAAATTATTGATGAACATTTTTTAAAAAATAAAATATTCATTTATGTTTTTAACTAAGTATTATATTTACTTACTAAAAATAGGATATATAACCCAAATGGTAAGCTAATCAACTAGTTAAAAATCATGAGATACAATTGACACAATTTACAAAAAAAATAGAAATGTAAAAGTAAGTATTTTTGCACTTTTTAAATTAGAACCGGACATAATCAAATATTATAAACCAACTTCTTGCTTTTTAAAACACGTGTGGTCATTTTAATAAAAAAAATCAAAACCTCATAGTCTACATAATTTATTAAAAAAAGGTTGAATGAGATTAGTAAAAAAAGGAGTTTTCCTAAAAAGTAATAGTAAAAATGCATATTCTTAGTTTGTGGTAAAATGAAAAATATTTCCAGAGTTGTGGTATTTTTTGTGTAATTCGTAGTTAAAATGAGCAAAAAAGGAACTAATCTGCGACCATGTGGTGCGGAATGTGGTATTCTGCTCGATGTGGGCGTGGAATAGGTGTAATTCGCGCTATGTGGTAACAGAATACCTTATTCTACGACCACGTGGAGCAGAATAACGTATTCCTAACATATCTCATCCATTCCTTACTCTTCTTCCTCATTACACTCCTTTTTCCTCTTTTCCTAGTAAAAATTTCATCTTTCTCCCCTACACTTACACAAACCCTATGCCTATTAGCTTTCTACCATCCTACCCACATATTCTCAATCAAAACATAATGAACAAGTCACAACTCACACCCTTTTTTTTATTTTTCTTCTTTTTATTTCCACAACTCTTAGAAAGTTATGAGCTTTACCTTAAGAGGATGTTATCCAATAATTTAGACTTTCTTTGATGCAGTATTTTTGGTGGATTTGGTATGGAGCGGTGGACAACAAGTTTCCAAGCTTGGGAGAGGGTTTTGGGGTTTTTAAGGAGGGTTCCTTAGGTGGTAGGATATATGTGCAGTGTGTTATAACGTTTTTAACTCGTTTAAAAAGGCTATATCGTGTTACTGATGTGTATAGGTGGTGTAAGTAACGTACGTTACTTGACAATAACGTAAGTAACTGAACATTAGGTAAAGTACGTTACTATGCTCAACGTGTGTTATCGAGGAACAGCCTGGGGTTCATCGGATGGTGATGATCAACGTACATTACTCATTTGGGTAATGTACATTAGTGACCTCCAGAAGTTATATATTTCACATCTTCACAATTTTGTTTTCATCATAAATATCTTCACACCTGGCAAGGATCTTACAAAAACATATTCTCTCAGGATTAAAATTTGAGGCGTTACATAATATTCTAAGGCTCCCTAAGATCAATTGGGTAGACGTCATGAACGTAGGCTCCATGTTGACGTTCCAATCCTTACCCAAATGTAGTGTGATTTAGTGTCGCCTCCTGTCTCTCTCACTTCATCAATTCGAAGTTTCACCTACCATGGATGATGTATGCCCATCTCAATGTGCATCATCACATTATCACTATCCTACTCTAAACTTTTTGGTAGACACATCCCTACCAAGATGTCTCTCACAAACAATATCATCTTTTTTGCACATCATTGGGTGGGACTAGTTCTTTAATAACACACTCTTTTATAATTTGGGTATCAACACACCGCCTACTAAATTTCCAAGTTATGTGAGGCCACAACATTAATTCAAGCTGACGAGTTACCTTCTTCATCTGCTATCTCATAACATCATATTGCCACTCGAGATTTAGAATAAGATTTACACAAATCGCTCTATCAACCAAGACCATAACATATCCAAATGGGCACAGAACGCCAACTGCGACGCTATGATACTGGTCTTAAAACAGCTGTTCATAGGTCTCAATGTCACAACATGTAACATTATACGTAAAAATTGTAAAGCAATAATTTTGCACAACAATTAATAATTTATTTTTCATAATATTTATTATATTATCAATATTTATTTATTTATTTTATATTATTAATAATTTAATAAAATTATATATATATGTTAAATTATTAATTATAAAATAATTTTTTAAATATTCAATCGTTATATAATTATCAAAATCATTTTGTAATTATTATAATTATCATTATCATCATTATTTAATCATTAATTTAACAAAAAATATTTAAATAATGAGAAGTGACATTCAAGTTTCAACACCTTACATCTTTAGAATGTCACTTTTCAAAACAAAAAATACTATTCGTTAGATTTTTTTTAAACCACCTTAATTTAAAAATTGTATCTAAAATCAAGTTAATTTGAGGTTTTTTTTTTTCTTTCCTTCGTTATGGTAAAATGGCCGTAAAAAGTTGTGGTCTCCTTCAGTTGCGAATTCCAGGGCCATTTAGCGTTTTTTCCGCTTTCAAGGCTTTGAATTGTTCTGTTTCCTCTTGTGCAACACAAAACCAAACATTACACAACCTGAAACCAAAACTCCAAAAGAAATAAACGACATAACATCTTGGCAACAAGGAAACATGGATGAACCAGAAAGTGTTGACGCTCAGTTTCTTAAAGAGATAGAGAAACCAGATATTGAGAATGAAAACGAAAAGGATTCATCATCTTCCTTTGACTCTGATAATGAAAACTACACAATGTCTTCTGGCAAAAACCGCCTTTTTGGACGCCAGAAACCTCTGCATTTAGTCCTTGGTGGTGGAAAATGTAATCATGGTTTTGCTTCAGAAACTTTAATATGCTGATATGTTATCTCAATTCTAAAAGCTGTGATTGTTTTTGTGGCGGGTCTGTTCAGCTGCTGATGTGATTCTATGGCGAAACAAGAAGGCATCAGGAAGCATATTTTGTGGTGTCACCGTCATATGGCTTCTCTTCGCCTGTGTAGGTTACCCCTTGCTTACTTTTGTTTGTCATTCCCTCATTCTTACATTGGCTACACAGTTCGTGTGGGCTAAGTTGGCCTCCTTCATCAATGTGTAAGTTATTCTTCATAAATGTGTTATTCTCCATAAATTCTCTTTTGGAATTCTGGCGAATGAAATCTGTTCAAATCATGCTATTTTTTAGTAAATGAGAATTATAAAGAGAATCGGAATCTTCATAATTTTCTGATACAGGCGGCCGCCGGATTTTCCAGAGGTTGTACTGCCGGAAGACTTAATTATAAAAGTTCTTCTTGAGCTGAGAGCTCAAATTATTTTGGTAATCACAACCTTTAGGGAGGTAGCTTCTGGCAAGGATTTGAAGAAATTTCTGATGGTAATTTATCATATCTTCTTAACCTTTTACAAACTCAACTGACTGCACATTGAGCCTTCCAGAGTGATCTGAAATTTGATTTGCACTTTGCAGGTTGTTTTGGCCTTGTGGATTGTGGGTGTTATTGGCAATTGGTTCAGTTTTTTGACCCTCTCCTACTTAGGTTAGCCCTTTCTTCTTAGCATTTTGTCAATAAAATTTCAAACAAGAAAGTTGCAAAATATGATCCAAAATGGATGGTGCAGTGTTTGTGATGATGCAGATATTGCCAGTGATGTATGAGAAACATGAAGACACAGTGGACAGTTATGCTGAAAAAGGTTGGATTGAAATAAAGAAACAGTATGCTGTGCTCGATGAGAAAGTCCTCCAAAAGATTCCAATAATATCTGGTAATAAGGATCATAAGCAGCACTGAAAATGAAAAGTGTAGCTTGCAGATGCTGTCTTCCTACCAAGTTTAGATCTCAAAACTCGTTTGTTATGGTGTTTACTTCTTATATAGCTCTGAATTCATGAAGATTTGTACGCAATTTTGAATTGGTGCTGTGTTTGCTACAATGTATGAATGTTTCTTCAAATCCCTCTGCAGATTTTACATTGGAAAATCATCTTACATAGTTTGAACTGTTTAGCTACAAATCATTTTAAGCAAATCATATTAACTTAAACTGATATTACTACTAACAAAAAACAGAAAAATTCTCAATGGTAGCCAAAAAGTACTACAACTCGCAAAATGAGAGGAAAGTGCTCTATACTTTAGATTCTTTTGATTGAGGAGGCAAGAAGGATTCCCACCATCCATATTCATACTTTGGATATGGTGCCACCCATTTTTCAGGCTTCTCAAACTCCAGAGTTGTTGGATTTGAGGCTAGAGCTTCTTCTACACTGTCAGCTTCAAAGCTATCTGTTAATACCCGGTCGAGTCGTAACTTCATGAACCTGCCAAATCACACCCCACCAGAGATAGAATTCAGCAAGGTTATTTCTCGAGTAAATTTCACAGTAGCAGGAAAAGTTGGTCACAGAACAAGAAAGAGCAACAGTTAGGTTGTTTGAACTAGGTTCACAGACACTTGAACCTGCTTGAACACATAAATCAAACAGGAATACTTACGTGATCCAGGGACCATTTGTAGAGACAAGAGCAACAGCTGGTCTCTTTAATCTTTTAGTGATGTTGGGGAACTTGTCCAAGAACTTTGGCTCAATCACAAGCCAGAAATCTTGCTCTAGGTTACGCTCACCAAACATCCGAAGCCTCTCAAACAACTGCTCCTTAAAGTGTTCCTCTTCATCAAGCATGAATTTCGCATTCGCAACAACGAAGTAATACTTTTTGGATTCTTCCTGCATTACCAAGATCCATAAAACACTTCTACCAATCACATCTCTTGAAATTCACATTAAACCAGTGTTGTCAAAGCCTGCCCAATGCTCAATCAAATGATCTTAACGGAAATTTCATGAGCAAAGATCGAATCTTTCTCCAAATAAACAAGCAATTCCATTATACATGCAATAAAAAACTTATGGGTTGTAATTATTTTTGAAGAATTCAGCTGTGCTTGGCATCAAATCCTCAAGCTTTTAAGCTTTAAGACAAATACAGTATGCCTAAAACACAAGAGAAATAAAGAAAGAAATAAAACCTTATCAAGAGAATTGGAAGAGGAACCGAGGTCAGAGTCAACAGCAGAAACAGCAGTCTTAAAAGTGAAAGAAGGTGAGGTAGTAATGGAGTGATTAAGAGATGCAAATGCAGGTTTGGAACCAAACTGTGAAGAGGATGGTGTGATAAAGGAGGTTGTGTTGTTAGGAAGCAAAGTTAAGGCCTTGGAAGTAGCAACATGGTGAATGGAAGCCTTAGATAACATTGCAGGTGATGACCCAAGTGTGAGACTTAACATTGTTCTTCTTGTGAGCTTGTTTTTGCTGCTAAACTTGAAATGCAGAGATGGAGGGATGAAGAAGAGAGAGATTAGACGAATAGAAGAAAGGCAATATGGGACAACCTTATCTAGTTTATCTTCACACCAATTACTTTTGACTTCGTTGATCATTTACTAGGGATGGCAATAAAACCCATATCCGTAAGGATCCGATTTGACCCGATTCGAATGGGGCGGGTTTTTTAACATTTGACGGGAAACGAGCGGGGCACAGGGTAACCCGAAATTAAAAATAACGGGGATGAGCGGGATTGGTATTTACTAAATCCAACCCATACCCCGCCCCGAACTCGCCCCGTTGTAAAAACATATATAAAAACATGTAATATATATAATATAATGTAAAATACATTATATTTTATTTAGGTATTTTATTACAAAAATATAATCTAAGTATTTATACTTTATTTTTAAATTAAATATTAATTATACTATGAATTACATATTTTAGACTATTATAATTATAAAGAAATATATATTTTATAAATAAAAAATTATATAATTAAATGACGGGAGGGCGCAGGGCAGGTCGGGGATGAGTTTTAAATTTTTTCAACGAGACGGGGACGGGATATTAGTTTCTTAACTTGATGGGTTACAGGGCGAGGACGGAGAATAAAATTTTTTTGCGGGGTAGGGACGGGGAGGCCATAATCCGACCCCAACCCGCCCCATTGTCATTCCTATTTACATGTAATTTTTTATTATTATGTTATATCTTCCCAATATGTCTCGTCTTTTTCCACCTCATACCATTTTCTTACTCTTACATCTTGTAAACTAATTATGCGCCAAGTTTAGCCCCTTTTAATTCATTAAAGTCACTAAATTGGCATTTTCTACCACTAAGTCACTAAAGTAAATTAAAAATTTACTCGAAGTCACTGAAGTCTTACTCTTGACATATCAGCATGTCACATCATACTCAATTACAAGTAGTATAAAACTAACTTAATTCTTCTCAGAAAGACAAATGCGTCAAAAAAACCTACATCTTCCTCTACATACAGACAAAACAGCTCTCCTCCAGGAAATTGGCTTTTTCACCATCAAGTATTACATTGATTTTCATGATTACGGACCACTTTTAAGGACGAGAAAATGATGCAAATTTCTAGCGATAGTGAGTTTCACTAATCTTAGTATCATATTTATATTCTTTTTAAAGATTTTTTGAAGGTTTCTTATGAATGCATTCTTGTTTGAAT